>JASCZI010001317.1:1825-16892 GCA_036250425.1 Stylosanthes scabra | reverse complement strand
ATATATATATATATATATATATATATATATATATATATATATATATATATATATATAGGTGAACAAGTGGTTTTACCAACCAAGTGGCTAACCAAGCAAATTCAACTACGTGCCTGATTCTCTTATTGTAACGTCTTCTTTCTTTTTGAGACTCGTCAAATTCAATTTTCTGTTTTCATTCGTTCTTCTTCTTATTTTTGTTCTTCATCTTCTTCTGTTATCTGCAACGTTCTTGATTTTATTGTTTGGTTCGTGTGATTCGTAATTTGTGATTCTTGATTTCAATGTTCTCTGCAACCTTCTTCTTCTGCATCATTTCTGCGTCGTGATTCACGTTGTTTACGTGAGGTAAGTTCATTTTTGTGTTTTGCAATATTTTTAGATTTGATTATCATTTCCGTCTTCTTCTATTGTTAGATTTCGTTCTGTAACATTCGTCGTCATTTTCTTCTTCGCTTTCTGCTATTAGATTTCATCTTTGAGTTTTGTGTTTTACATTGTGCTAGAAGAAGAACAAGATGATGAAGATGCAGGTATGGAAGAAAGAAGGAAGGAAGGAAGGAACGAAGAAGAAGATTTTATTTCTGTGCAGTTTTTAGTTTTACAAGAAGAAGAAGGAGGAGGAGGAGGAGGAGGAGGAAGAAGGAAGGAGGGAATGAAAGAAGGTAAGAAAAAGGAGGAGAAGAAGATGCATATGTAGACATGGAAAAAGGAGGAGAAGAAGATGCAAACATGTTTAAGGTTTTTCAAAAACAAACGAACAAATTAAAACACCTTAGATGTACCCTCAATTAATTAATTAGTTTCCGAGGATTTGTTACATGCTTCTAGAGTAATAGATTGCTTTTTTTTCTTTTAATTTTTGTTGTTTTCACTCTTATGCATTGTGTACTTCATCAATTAAATAAATATGATTCTCTTTCACTACGTTTTTGGAGGTAAATGTAATAATATAACTAGTAAGTAATAACCATAGATCTCATTTGATTCAAACAAATTCTAAAGAACAAAGAAAGTGAATTAATAACGATTAATTTTGTCCAAATCTAAAAATATGATGAATTATTGCTTTATATTTCTGTGCATTATTGCTTTATATTTCTGTGTAATTTTTTAGGTTTAGAAAAAGAAGAAGAAGAAGAAGAAGAAGAAGCCGACATGGAAAAAGGAAGGAAGAAAGGAAGGAAAGAAAAAGAAGAAGAAGATGATACATATGTAAACATGGAAGAAGGAAGGAATGAAGGAAGGAAGGAATGAGAATATTTTATTTCTGTGTATTATTATTTTTTATTTATGTGCAATTTCCAAGTTATTTTATGCAATTTACTAACTTATTTCTGTGCAGTTTTTAACTTATTTATGTGCACTATTGCTTTTATTTTTGTGCAGTTTTTGAAAGAACAAGAACAACAACAACAATGTAAAACAAAGAAGAAAAAGAAGAAGAAGACGACGAAAGCGTTGGTGCCGTGATTGGAAAGAACGTGTGTATCACGCTCTTTTGGATGAGAGTAATGTTATTATTGCAAGTTTACTTGATTAACCACTTGGTTGATTAATTCACATGTTCAAATAGCATGATTATATATATATATATATATATATATATATATTTTCCACCTTTGTAAAAATGTACGAAAATATATACACATATAAAAGGAGAGTCAGAGGGTATTTTATTTTTCTTTAATTTCCAAGTAAAATTAATCTGAAAACGTTTCAACTACAAAAAGTTAATATGAAGACATAAAAAGTAGTCGTGACTATGCATGCTCATCACACTTCAAGTTGAAGCGAAAGATCCTTGGATTATAATAAAAGATTCGGGGACCCGAAAGGCTTTTATAATTGATATCTTGTTTTTCTAGAATTGGGATGCATAATTTATAAAATGAATAATTCAGCATATGTATGTTTCACCAATTCTCGGCATGAAAAATAATTATTCTCTTTAAAGCAATTATTTTATTTGACAGAGGATCTTTTTGATAGCTCTCTTGTTAAAATTGTCTAAGCATGGGGAATCAATCTTATCCTATATCATATCCTCAAAGAGATAGGCCGGTTTAGATGGTAAGAATTATTTATGTACTTTCTTTTCTTTCTTTTTTTCCCCTAATCCAAAATAGCGTTAGTTTATGAGTTGAGTAGCTATGAGTGTTTTCCATTCCAAATTCTTTTAAAAATTTATAATGATAAATTTTATATAAATAAAAGCAAAGAAAAATTTTAGAAGACAATTTTTAAAATTATATATCTTTATAGTATATATTTACGTTATATAGCTTTTAATTCTTTCTTATATATATATTAAAAAAATTTGGAGTGAGAAAAGATAAGAGAACCACAATTTTTTTAAAAAAAGTCAGTAATCAAAAGTGACTAATGATAAAACTGTTGTCAATCTTTTATTGTCACCATATATTGTAACGGTTGATGAACTATCACAAAACTATTTCATGGCTTTGAAACTGCCGCAAAAACCTCTTCAAATCAGCCAAGATCTTGCACTTGTGGTGTAGTGAGTTTCGCTAGCAGTTTAACAAAGGCGGCGCGAGTGCTTGAAGAATTATTTAATTATGATAAAAAAAAAGCAAGATAAATAAATAAAAGTTCAATTTTCATGTGCTTAATATTCGATAATATGTCAATTTTTTTACAATAATTATACACAACCAAACATTTTAACCAACCAAATCCAATCAAGCTTTTCTCCTTCACACGCGTTTTTCCCGTTTTCATTATTTGCGCTTTTTTTCTTCTCATCTGCACAAGAAGAAGAAGATGACGGCAACAATAACAGCAATGATGACGACGACAGCAGCGATAACGATGATGACAACGATGAGGAGAAAAACGACGACGATCTTGATGCCATTGACGAGGAAAAAGAAAGACAATACAGTGAGGAAGAAGAAGGAAGAGGAAGAAGATGAACAAAACAAAGGAGGACGATGAGGAGAAATAATGATGATGATGATGATCACAACATTGAAATTGTAGAAAAATAGGAAGACAAAAAAACACAGAGGAAGAGGAGGAGGATGATATGAGGAATGCAGAGAAGAGGAAGAAGAATAGGAGGAGGAAGAAGAACAAAAGAAAATAAAACCAAATTCTGTTTCCATGAAAATCCATTTTTATTTTTCATAAAAATCCGTTTCTGTTTTCCTGAAAATCCAATTCAGTTTTTATATGAAAATATGTTTCTGTTTTATCTTAAAATCCGTTTCTGTTTTCATTCAAAATTCGTTTCTATTTTCGTGACCCAAAGTCACGCCTAGGCGTGAACAACATCACCCTGGAGCTAAACAAGACCACGCCTAGGCGTGGGTTCATCACCGAATCCGTTTCTGTTTTCATGAAAATTCGTTTATGTTTTTCAGGAAAATCTGTTTCTATTTTCGTGAAAATCCAATTAAGTTTTTATATGAAAATTCGTTTCTGCTTTATATTAAAATTCGTTTCTATTTTCATTCAAAATCCGTTTCATTTTCGTGAAAATCCAATTCAGTTTTTATATGTAAATTCATTTCTATTTTATATGAAAATCTGTTTCTATTTTTCATGAAAATTCAATTCAGTTTTCATCATCAATATCAACAACACCAGCAACAACAACACCAGCAACAACAACAACGTAATAGAGAAGTAAGAAGAAGAGGAGGAGAAAATAGAAAAGGAGGAAGACGAAGATTATGACGATGGTGACAACAACGATGACAACGACGATGATGACAACGACAACGATGACAACTACGGAGGGTGGCGGTAACAGCGACGTAGTAACAAGAGGAAGAAGGAGGTGGAGAAGGAGGAGGAGGATGGGGAGGAAGAGAAAGAAGATGAGAATGAAGTTGCAGAAACAAGAAGAGGGGCGCGCGTGTTTTCACGTACCCTTGGGGAGAGTGGGTTTTAAATGTTGGGTTGGACTTGGTTAGTGAAATTGCTTGAATGTGTAACATTACTGTATTTTTTATAGTAAATATTAAATATTTAAAATTCAAAGCACAGTAAACCAAGTGAAATCGGGTCTTCGTAATTTAAATTCGGCCCAAAATATTTTCGAGTCTATTCTTGAGAGCATAACCCAGCCTTAAACCAGATGGAATCTCTTGCATCTTTGGATTAGATGAAAATCGAGTCTTCTTCGATCAAATTTTAAAATAGAAATATAATAACAAATCACATTGTAATAACTTAAATATTTAAGTTTTATGCAAACAAAACATAGTATAGTTTTAACATAATAAAACATAATATTAAAACATAATTTCAACTCTCAAAAGCTTAATTTAAATTCTTAAATAAGTATAATTATTAAATAATATAATTGGATCAAATGAGTTTAGACATTAAATAGAGTGAGTCTTGTATAAAAATAATTGGGCCAAATGAATATATATCATCTATGCCGGGCCGGAACCAGATGACGCGAGACTAGATCCAGTTTTGATTTCGTATTTTTACCCGGTTATTCGAGCCGCTTTAAAGCCGAACAAAAGGTGATCCAAATTTTATATATATAGAGGAGGCACTCCATAAAGAAAAATATAGAGACATTTTTTTTCCTCTCTCTCTTAATGGGTGTCACAGTAGAATTTCTCTATCTTATGTATAGTATGAATTTGTGTGGGAGTACTCACTTATTATATATTGAATAAAGATAAAGATGACATATGCATACATGTATGTTTTGTATGTTGATGGATGAGTGTGACAAAGTATATGTACTTGAGTTCTTCGTTAAATTCCATGCATTCTAGGTGAAGGGTATGTTTTTGCCATAAATTTAGAATAATTTACTTTCCATTTGTTATTTAATAATAAGTCTAATTTTTATGTTATCACTAAAAGATCAGAATGATATCATCATGCTAGAATTTTCCATACACACATATATATATATATGAAAAATTCTACCATGAAAATGCTATCGGTGTCTTTTAGTGAGGACAATTAATTTTTAAAATCTCCATTTAATTATGTCTCTCTTAATTATGACATTTAGATACACGTTTATCATTAACATATTTTAAGAGACCATGAATTTTAGCTCGTCTTAAAAAATGTGAAGGACTAATTTTTTATTTTTTAAAATATGAAATAAAATTTGTGGTTTTTTTTGGTATCGAGAAAAAAATACTTTTTGTGGGTTTAACTTAAAAAATTATTATATAATTATGAATACTAAAATACCTTAAAAATAGTTATAAATTCACAAATATATTTTTTAATTATTTTTATAAAGAATAACATTTTTTATTCTTACATAAAAAAATATCTTTTCACAATAAAAGAATTAAAATTGAATAATCTTAATCTATAATCACTTGAGGGGAAAAACAAAATGAAAATCACATGGCTAGAAAATTAAAAATCTCAATTTGTCCCAACTAATATTTCTAGAAAATTAAAACCTAATTTTTTATCTTCTCATCTCCTTTTCAGCAACAATAAAAGCTCTATTGGTTTCTTTAATAAAGAAAGTTGTTTGCTCTAGTACGTTTCTAAATTAAGGCGTACTGGTATGCTAATTTAAATTAGCCAATAAAATGTTGACACGTAGGATTGCTTTTATTTATGTCGGCGTTTAATTTTTTATTTTTTATTAAATATTTATATCAATGTGTAGACTAAAATACTCTTATATACTCAAGTTAAAATTTAAATTTATTTTTTAATTTTATTTGTTAAAATACCATATTATCTTTACTAATTTTATTGACAAAAATATCATTTAATCTTTTAACAAAAATAGTTAAAAGAATAAAATGTTTTTTAATAATTTTTGGGTAATAATAATAATAATATTCTTTTTAGTTTTTATTTTTATATTCATAAAATTTTTTGCTCTTATTATTTTATGCTGTCAAACTTTTCTATTCTTATTATAAATTCTATATCTATTAATAAGGATATGATTTTTTTAAGGTTTATTAGTGAGATATTATTTTATCTTATGAATTAATTTTAAGGTTGAGGTAGACACACATAATTTTAATTAAAAAATAGTATTAGAATATATCGATGTAATGTTATTAGGTTATCCATGTGTTTATGCTTATGATTTAAATGATTATTTTTATATGTAAATAGAATATATATCAAGTTTTACATCTATAAAAAATATAATCTAAATATAAGACATTGGATTAGACCCATTTCTAATACAATAATAAAGCTCGAAAAGTCTCTCGTAATAAAAGAATAAAAACGGAAAATGGACTTTTGTTATCTCTATGGGGAACAATTGTTAGGAGTTGTTTGAGATGTTCTCTTATGACTAAAATAAATAATTAAAAACACTGGACGCTTATCGTTATAATTCGTGTGAATGTTTATAAAGTTCTAAATTCTAATGATGGATGTGGAAATGAAAGGTTATGGACTCATGGTTGTTGTTTGTTTCTCTCATGTTTGGAGTTTAATTTGAGCACGTGATTGCATTGCTTGGATCCCGATAAAGATATGCAATATCTTAGAAACAGTGTTTCTGTCTTTTCTCATTTTCACTGAATGAATGAATGGCCTTTCAGGCTTGGATATGATGTAACTGTTATGATATATATCCATCGCAAAAGGAGATCAATTATTAAGAGAAGGCCTTAGCCAGAGAACAGATCAAATAATCCACTCACTACAACTACTTTGCACTTCATTTCACTTTTTGAAGGACACCACACATCTTGCATGCAGCACATTAAAAAAATATAAAAATAAAAATAAACATTCAATTCGCTCACTAATTAATTTTGATTTGAACTATGACATTTTTAATGATATAAAAATTCTTATTCAATATTTAATTATTTAGAAATTTGGATAAATATAGACTTCTAAAATTGATTTGCCAATCCTAAATTCACAAATTAATTTCAGGAGTTATATTTGTCCAAATTATAAAATAATTGATGGTTAGATTAAGGTTTTCAAATCATTAAAAATAGTATCATCCAAACTAAAAATAATCAGAGGCCAGATTGAGTTTTTATTAAAAAAAATAAGTCTTCACTTAGAGACATCGGCTCTGAAAACTTAAAATAATCTCAACTTCAAATGTTTCTCCTTAATCACCGTTAATGTATCTCATAGCAAATTCATCATTCATATTTGTATAATTCTATGGTAAAGAAATTCCATACATAGGATGAAGAAATGTACTATTTTTATTTTAAAAATTAATAAAAAATAAAATATTTTACATGATTAAAATCCAACTATTCATCAAGAAAAAAATCTTTTTTCTCTTTATCATAGCATGCACCTTTATATTTTATAGGTCACTTTACTTAGGCTTTTTTTGGACGAGCTTCTCATAAAAGATCCTTTTTAGAGTTATCTTTTTTTAAAGATCTTTTTACAAAAGTAAAAATAATTTTATATTTGAATATCTCATGTAATAATATCTTTTTTATTTGTCAATTATGTTTGGGTATAATAATATAGAAATATTTTTTGTTTATTTATTGTGTTAAAAACATCTTTTTTTGTCACGGATTCGTTACTCCACCATATTTGTGGGATTAATATACTTCACCATCATCATATTGACCAATTTCCCCCTCCGTGTTTTATTTTATAAAAGTAAAAAATTGCAGATTAGCCCCTTTAATTGTCCAAATTAATGAGATGTTTTGATACCTAGCTCCTCCCGCCACCGGCTAAGCCTCATCTTCTTTCTCCGCTTGCCTGGCATTGCTCTCTGTATTTTCCGTCAATCTACAAGTCGAGTATTCTTCAACCACAACCTCTGGTTCGCTGTTTGGGTTAGCCGCCAAAACATCACCTACCTTTTTTGTGTTTCAGTGTCCTGTTTTTATCTTCTAATCAAAAGCATTTTCTGTTGTAATTGATATAAAAATGGCAAGAGTTATGGGTATTTTTTTCAAACATGATACCAGGTCAAGTTGTTTGTTTTGATTTTTCTCATCCTCATCACCATTGTCATCTTCGTCAAAATCCATCTCTATCCCTATTTTCCATAGTTCTGAAAATCGGATTGGACCGGCCGGTCGAACGGTTTAACCGGGACCGGGCCATGATCACGGTCCGATTTACCACACAAAACCGCCTTTTTAATAGCCGATGTTAAACCGTCAAACCGGCCGGAAATTGGACGGTCAGACCGAATCGAAATTCGGCCGGTTTTCTCCTAACAAGAGAAATTCAACAAAAAATGCAAGACTCAAGGCTCGAACCCATGTCATGTCATCTGCCATGTAAAAAGACTTGCTGACCACTAGACTATACAAATTCTTAAAAAGTTGTAGCCATATTATTATATATGCAAAAAATTTCCTTCCAACTACTCTATATTTATTTATTCAATTTTAATTTTAATTTACACTCATTTATCCATAAATTAATTATACTTTTATCAAGACACCAAAAAAACAAACACAAAAAAACTATACTTTTATTTTTACATCATTATTAAATTAAAAATTATTTTTATTAAATATTTACAAACTAAAATATAATCACTAAAATCTTTTTAATAATTATAACTTATTTTTTATTTTTCTCATGATTATATAATATTTAGTGATATTATTCTTCAATAAATACTTGTATATAATAATATTATAAGTATAAAATAATTAATGAATAATAGTTATTTAAATATAAAAATAGTTAATATTAACTTTATATATTATACTTGAATGAGATTATAACATTTTAGTTAATTTAGTACTTTAAATTTAGAGGATATTTAAGGTCTATATCATAATATCATTATATTTTTTGTCTTTTATTTTTATTTTATATATTATTTATTATAAAATGGTTGTTACGGTTGAACCTCCGGTTAAACCGGTTGAATCTATAAAACCTTCAATTAATAACTCGAACGGTTTGATGATCGGTCCGGTTTTCAGAACCTTGCTATTTTCTAACTTACTAAGTGAACATAAATATAATAATTGTAATGTCCCGGGATTGCTGTAAAATATTGGCAATGAAATTCTGTTTTTGCCTTCGACTAGTTTATTATTATTATTAACTTAATATAATATTGGTAATGTCCCGAAATTGCTTTGATCAAATGGGGGTGTAAGTGTGTTTTTCATTTCACATGAGTAATATATAATTAATATTTAATCTATGTGTACCTATTACCCAACTGATGTTCTTTTAATTTAAATATGTTTTCTAATGAACGAGGAGTACACACTATAGATAGACAGTGGTTGAGGCAGTGACGCGAGCAGAAGAAGATGAGGCTCTGGCGGTGCCATAGGCGGCTACTGCTGTTGTGCAAATTGGTGGTGATAGATAGAACTTCTCACAATTTTGGCAATTAAAGGGATTAAAATGCAATTTTTAACCCTCATTAAAAAAAAAAAAAAAAACACGTAGGGACTAAATGATTATTGTGTTGTTGGTGAAGTATGTTAATCCCACAAATTTATTGGAGTATGAAATCCATGGCCTCTTTTTTCGAGTAAAATTTTTTTTAAAAAAATATAAATTGTATCTTCTAAAAAAGATATATTTTTATTTTACTAGTATTTTTATTTTTACTATTAGAAATTTGCCAAACACACAAAAAAATATAAAAAAATCATTTTTCTATCAAGAAAAATCTTCTTTTAACCAACTAATGGCACCTAAAGCTCTATAGCGACTTTAAGAACTTGAAAAAAATACCAACTTCAACCTTTTTTTTATGTGTTTAATATATCTCATGTTATATATCCCTCCTGACTATAATGTATCAAATGCCTTTGTAATCTCAAAAAATAGAATTCGAGAAACTCTCAAAACAAAAAATATGAATAACAAATTACAAACAAATAAATTACAAACAAATAAATTCCTCATTATAGAAGCATTACTCTTTAAATTTTGTGGGTGACTGAAAAACAAAATAATAAAACAAAATTAAAAGAGAAACAAAGTTGCAAAGTACACACACAAGCAGGCACAGACCTAAGTAGTGGAGAGAGGGGGCACTTGCCCCTAGTGAACTCCATAAATTTTCATAGAAAAATTTTATAACATATACATTTGCCCCCTTTTTAGAAAATTAGTTGCCTCCATTCATTTATTTGAATTTTCTATTGTCTTTTTGTATTTCTATTTTAAATATGTTTCACACTTTTTGTTGTTATATCTCCAAACTTTTTTTCACCAAACAATAATCTCAAATAAATAATAATATTCCAAATTTTATTCTTTAATCATAGTCACACACTCTTATTAGTCAATAAATAATATTCAATAATTCTATTTTAACTTTCTAATCTCATTGTGGATGAACAATAACTCATACGGCATTCCCCCTCCCCTGTTTTAAGAGGTATCAAGTTCGAGTCTCATATTAGACAAAAAAAAAAAAAAAACTTTCTAATTTCATTTGATCAAGTGCAATTTTATAAAAACTCCATTAATTTTCAATTTTGTTCGCTCTCGACATACTTTATAGTCTATAATTTCATATTTTCAAAGTTTTTTTTTTTCAATTACAAATTTCAATTCAAATATTCAACAAACAATTAAAGTGTTAACCTATTTTTTATTCTCTTAATGACTTCATGTATTTTATTTTATTATTAATTTATTAATCCTTATTTTTATTATCTTCATTTATATTTTTAAATATGAATATTAGTATGACAAATGTGTTATATTTAGTATTCATTGATTATATATATCTCTTTTATTAGACTAATATAATATAATTTAAATTCATAAAATTATTTATATACTGCTTAAGGTCCGTCCTCCTGATATACAAGAGAACAAAAGCAAAGCCTATATATACAGGATTATAGCTCTTTACTAGAACCACTATATTTATGCAAAATTTTGCGATGCATGTGTACATGTTTTGCTCATCATGATATATAATACAATACTACTTTCAAAACATGTTGATGAAGATACAATCTCAGTTGCTAATGGTGGCAACATAAATCTCTCTTTATTTCTCCCTCATGTAGTAATGTTGAATAATGAAATTGAATTTTACCAAACATCTCCAAGATTCGAATGGTGGACCTACATGTGAGTATGAGAAAATATATATATAAATTAATTAGTTATGGCATATTATTGGCATATATATATACTCAAATTAATAATCAAATAAATCCAGGTCTTGATGGACACAAGCAAAACTATGTGTACCTTCCCACATGTGCAAATAGTAATTGTTAGGTCTTCTACCTAACGAAAAGAATATCCCTTATCACTTCAAAAGAAGGGGAAACAAAAGGAGATTCTAAAGTAAATTTCATTGATCACAACACACACACAAAAACCATTAGGAAGAAGGAACCATTTAAATTAAAGTTTCCATTATTGGAGCTATCCTTTAGTCATAATCAATCGTTAATTAACTTACCAGTTACCAGTAAAAATATTAGTTAAATTTTTTTATTGATTTTTCAGTTATATAATTAATTATCGATATATCTTTACACCAAAAGTTTCTAAGAGAATTCGTAGATCTATATATCCTTAATTATTAACTATTCATACCATCTACTGAGAAAGACTTTTAGAATACTACGATTCATTCTCCAACTCATTCTTAATTATTCTTTGAACTAAAAAACAAAAACTTCCACATATTAGTGATGCATGGAGCACATGTGTCTTCAGAAGATTACAATCTTGAATGCAAATAAAGCATAGCATTTTTTTTAGGAATATAAAGTTCCACAGAGAGAGCCATGCATGGTGGAGGGTACTTGTTAAATGATAGCTCCTCCTACCTGCGAGATCTGTAGGTCAAAGATTTTTCTTTGAACGCCCCCCTTTAATTTCTTATTAATAATGTCTCTAATTTAATTTAATTTAATTTTTCGCCTTCCAATCAAACTCTTTGCTTAGGACCAGTAATCCCACATTATTTGTCTAGGTCCAATTTGTTTAATTTAGCCACCAGTACCTAGATCACAAAACAACAACAATTCCCGCGGTATCAATTATTTATATACATATATTTTGTTTTACTTAATCATCATCCGACATTCTATAATTTATGTAAATTGAATTTTTTTAGATCGTTAAAAAATCTCAATCCAAAAGAAGAGAAATTACTAATTCCGATCCCTTCGACATTGTCATAAGAATTAAAAGATGATCAAATAATTAATAATACAACACAATTATTAAACTGTTACATGCATCTCCATGATTGATTATGTTGTTATTATAATATAATTATGTAAAATTCAATCACCTACCAGCTGAAAAGCCCCCTACGAAAGCTAGATATATATAGATAGAGCCAAATTACTACATTGCATTGTTGTTATTATTATTTGTTAATAATTATTAGCCAGTTTCTATAGATCGTATTCTCTTGCGTGCGCATGGCATGCCCTTGTTTTCTTCCCATATTCTTATGGAATAATTCAAGCCAGGTGGTTCTTATTTTATTCATTTTTGTTAAGTAACTACTTGTATAATAAATATATCTCTATATAGGATGATAATACAAATAAAAATTATCAGATGGTTTAATATTTTTTACTGATCGACTTAACATCAAATATAATGTCAGAATCTTAATTATCATCTTTAGGTAAGAAGTAAGTCACTTTTCTTTTTTAATTATCATTTTTTTCTGCTCATATGTAACTTTGTGAGGCTTGGCAATTAGAATGAAGAATTAATTGGGAAGATTAGTTACAGTTCAATTAGTAGCTAACCAATTAATGATTTTTTTGGTAACTTAATTGATGATGACAGAGAATCTAATAATCTATCATCTTTATTTTCTGTTTGGCTCCGAACATGTTGGTTTTGGAAGAAAATCAAACCTAACTAAGACATATCGATCCAAGTATGACTCTATTATTATTATATCACTACTTGATGAGATGGGTTTTCCTTTTCTTATTTAATCAAATCAAGTGATAAGTTAAAATTTTACAAGAACGAAACATGCATACAACTCTTGTAAAATAAAATTGAAAATAGAGTAACTCATCAATTGATTCAGTTAATTATTACTGTAACATCCTAAAATAATTGTCCAAATTATAATTTATTTTATTATTTTTTATTTGCTAAAATAAGGTAATATTATATGTGTGAATTAATTTATATCATAAAAAATTTTTCTAATATCAATACCATGTTAAAATGATACACACAATAAGATTTGATGTAATAAGGTTTCCAAAAAAAAAAAAAAAAAAGAAGACAAACAGTCAGTAATGAATAGTAATGCATAGTAACTATAATAATAAAATAATAAATAGTGCATAATAAATAAAATAATAAAATATTAGATGAATAGTAATATTTTTCTATTATAAAAGGAGGAGGGGGAAGCGCTGAAGGAAGGGAAAGAAGGAAAGAAAAAAAAAAGAGAGTGAGAAGAAAGAAAGAAAAAAAAGAGAGAAGAAAAAAAAAAGAAGAAGAAGAGGAATAAAAAGAAGTAATAAAAATATTAAGGTAGATATCTTTTATTTTCTGACTATCGTATATCATTAATATTATTTTCTTGCATTATTTATTTGGACTAGTGCGGACTACCGCAAGGTCTGTTTAATATTATTATTGTGATATTATTTTCTTGCATATTTCTTTGGACTAGTGCGGACTACCGCCAGGTCTGTTTAATATTATTATTGTGATTATTGTTATTATTATTATATTTATTATCATGCTATTATTATTACTACTATTATATTATTAGTATTATTGTTATTATTACTACTAATCCATCACTAATATTATTATTATGTTATAATTATTACTATCTTAATGATAGAATTTATTGCTAATCTGACAATAATAATATTCTAATTACTTATTATTATTAACTAATCTAACTATTTCATTATTATTATTATTACTAATCTAATAATATTATTATATTATGTTATAAATATTATTATAATGATATATTATTAATACTACTACTATTAGTATTACTAATATTACTATTATTAATTCTGTTATTATTATATTATTATTATAGATATTATAAATATATTATTATATATTATTATTATTCCTATTATTATAAATATTATTATTATTAATATTATTATGTGTAATATTATTATTACTATTATAATAGTTATATAAATATGATTATAATTGTTATAATAATTACTGTTATTATTATTATTACTATTACTATTGATGTTATTGTTATTGTTGCTATTATCACATATTTGTGATTGTTAATATTTTTCATGTGATGCTTAAAATCCGTAAGGTGAGGTGAGTGTGGGGAGACTAGTGTGCCTAACATCCCTACTTAGCAAGCGGATAAGAAAATAAATTGTTTAAGACTTGACTACCAATTGATAAGAAGACAAAATGTCTTAATTGGTATGTCGTAATTTCTGCTTTGTTGTCATGATGTTATGAGATCCACCAAAGGTTGGGAATTCCCTAAAAGGCCTATGATGAGTGAGACAAGCAGATAAAGAAAAGTGAAAAGATAAATAAATTAAGACATTTGCATTGCATACATCATTATTTTATATATTTGTGATAGTCATGATATTTTCCGTGAAGAGCGGCTGAAACCACCAAATAAGATCTTTATTATCTACTGAGAATTTTAAATTCTCACTATATCTATGTATTTGTATGTGGTTTCAGATTCATCTCAGTAAGAATCAGTGGAAGGCAAGATAGTTTTATTTGTGTGTGATGACTCTACAGGATTATATATAAATAACCTGTAGATTATTTTCTATTTTTGCTTAGTATATTGTATGGGCGACAGCCATATGTTTGTAATATTTGATTGTATTCGTACAAAAGTACAGTCAAATTATCAGCTTATATAATGAATTTTTTATTCAAAGAATGGGTGTTACATTTTATGGTATCAGAGCGGTACCAATTATTGTGAATATTTTGACGAATCTTTATCGTCAAAATTATAACCGTAAACGATTAGTATCCACAAAAAGGGTGATCCGGGTCATTTCAAACTATACCTTAACCACATTTTTGGAACAAACAAAATTCATTCATTTAGAATTTGGATGTCTTAATTACCTATAACATATATCTCGATGCATGCTTTATAGTACACTAATATTGAGCCTGATCAACTCAATGTTGGATTATTTTTAGC
>JASCZI010001315.1:6083-16260 GCA_036250425.1 Stylosanthes scabra | reverse complement strand
TAATCCCCTTTCCTCGTTGGGAACGATAACCCACTCTAGTGGATTACTACTTGATCCGATGCACTTGTCGAATTGTTGCGAATCGTGAAAAGATTTGCCGCATCACTTGTTGGACTTGTGCTCTCTCCGCCCTCTATCCTCCCGGAAGTGCTCTTTCCGAGAATTGTCCTTCTTGTTCCAGTCAGTCTTTACGGCAATCTGGCCTTCCTCTTGCTATAGGTAGTCGTGAGACCTTCTTGGATCTCTTCCATTGTCTTTGGTGGCCTCTTAGTCAGGCTTTTCAGAAAAGGTGTATCCTCTCTTAGTCCTTTAACCAAGGCCATAAAAGCTGCCTGCGATTGTAGCCCTTCGATCTGTGTGCATTCCGTGTTGAAACGATCCAGATAGCTCCGGAGGGTTTCCTCGGGTTTTTGTACAACCGAGTACAGGTTCAGGCAGGTTTACGAAAGTCTCCGACGGGTTGTAAAGTTCTTCATGAAGCTGTCGGCCAGATCGGAGAAGCACTCAATGTTGTTGGGTGGGAGGGAGTTTAACCACGTCAGGGAGTCTTTCTTGAGGGTTATGGTAAAGGCTTTGCACTGTATGGCATCGGAAGCGTTTACAAGCAGCATCCTGTTTTCGAAGGCATCCAGGTGATGCTTCGGGTCTGTGGTTCCATCGTAAGGCTCAATCTCGACAGGATACCGGAACTTTTTGGGAAGTTCTTCGGCTAGGATGTGAGACGAGAACGGGTGCTTGCTTTTCTCTTTTCAGGGTGCTTTCGTTGCCACAGTGGATGGTTTCCACGTGTGGTCCTTTGACTCTGGCGTCTTGCTGCCATTGTCCACCACAGTTAGGGCTCTGCTGGTTAGTTTTTTTTATCTGTCTTTCTCTCTTTTTGCTGCTTCATCAAGGATGGCGTGGTGTTTCTTCGCGAGCTCTTCTGCTCTTTTCACCGCCTCTGTGGCGATTGCAGCCTCTCGGGTCTGTCTTTCTAAGAGTTCTCTCAAGGCTGCTTCTAGTTGTTGAATGGTCTGATTTCTCTGATCAATTTCTTTTTCCGAGGTCGGCTAAGGGTTGCTGTTCTCGCCGGCTCCTTCGTTGACAATCGGGATTTCTTCCTCCATCTTCCGCCCAACTCTCCGGCACTATGCTTCTATCTTCTGAATATGAGGTTCCCCACAGACGGCGCCAATGTTAAGGTCGGGTTACTTAACGATTGTCCAAAGGACTTAGAATGGGGTACCGAGCCTCAATGATCAGAGTAAGAAGATGTGCCTTCGGTGGACAAGCTCTCCGGCGTAACCGAGAGCTATGACGGAGAAGAAGATTGATGTGAGTGAGAATGGCCCTTGAAGCCCAGAATTAGATTATGGGATTCTAGGTCAAATATGGGTGGTAGGGTGAGAGAATGCGTACCTTGAGGGGGTGATGCCCCCTGTTTATATAGCTTCGGGTGGTTGAGATCCTTATGGGATCTGTTGAGATTGTATCATATCTTTCCTATTTTAGATGATTCATTCTTTCTTGTGGGCCACTTATTCATGGCTTTATTCTCTAAGAATTGAGCCTTGGGGCTGGCCCATAACACTAATCTTAGTATCACATTACAGGTTCATGATCTTTAATTGAACGACAATGTCAAACGGTACACGGCTCAACTAGTTTATGGTTTAACTGATTCATGGCTCAGCTGAATTCAGCTACTCGGCCCGGCTCGGCTCGATTTTTTTGGATCCATCTCGTTGAATCGTGTCTATCAGATTTTGCGAATTCCCATCACAGAATTCCGATAAATCATTCTATGGAAAATTGAGTTATTACATCCTTCTACCACATCATCATCATCATCA
This sequence comes from Stylosanthes scabra, assembly GCA_036250425.1. Taxonomy (NCBI): domain Eukaryota; kingdom Viridiplantae; phylum Streptophyta; class Magnoliopsida; order Fabales; family Fabaceae; genus Stylosanthes; species Stylosanthes scabra. Next base: position 14,428 of record JASCZI010001315.1, on the reverse strand, counting down.
TCATCATCATCTTCTGTGTTGTTGTTGTTCTTTTTTTTTTTCACTATTGTGGTTGTCGCTTTCATCGTCTTCTTCCTTCTCCTTTTTTATTTATAGCATGATTTAATAAAAAAAAATTAAAAAAAACATGAAATCATTAGAACCTTTCTTGAGTATGTTCTGCCCTACTCGAATTGTATTAGGATTGTGGGTTGCTAAAGCTTAATTCTCATTTATTTATCTTTATATATCATGTTTAAAATTTGGCATAGGAAGTCCATTTCCTTCTCCTCCTTTATTTATAGCATGATTTAACAAAAAAACGTGAAATCATTAGAACCTTTCTTGAGTATGTGCTGCCATACTAGAATTGTATTAGGATTGTGGGTTGCCGCTAAAGCTTAATTCTAATTTATTTTTATTTATATATCATGTTTAAATTTGACATAGGAGCTCACTTTAAATTAGTATACGAATTTTCTTCAAATTGGGATAGGAATTGATTGGAGTTCCTATGCCAAATAGAAGTGAATTTTTATGCCAAATTAAATGGAGTTCTTATGTCAAATTGAAGTGATATCAATTTTTTATCAGTTGTTAATGCCATATTGAATGGAATTTCTATGTCAAACTAACTGGAGTTTCGATAACAAATTGAATTAATATCACAAAATCAGTTTGAATTTATTTTTAAAATTTAAATATATTCCTATGTCAAATTCAAGTTTATTTCTATGTCAATTTCAAGTATATTCTTTTGTCAAAATTAATAGTTTGCATGAATGAACTTCCTATGGAGAATTTAATGAAGTTTATCAGTTTTTTCTTTTTTTTTTTATCAATTTCTATGCCAAATTGAAGTAGTGTCGCAGAATCAGAATGCGTTTTTAAAATTCAAGAATATTTCTATGTCAAATTCAAGTTCATTCCTATGTCAATTTTAAGTATATTCCAATTTCAACTTAAACTAAAAGCCAAATTGAAGAAGATGATGATGTAGTGGAAAAAAAGAACCCAATAAATCAAAATAGAGAAAAAAAAAAAAAGAAGAGGAAGAAGAAGGATAACACAACCGCGATGATGATAGCGTAGTGATGATGAAGAAGATGAAATACGTAATGGAGGAGAATAAAGCTAATGTACGTATGCTTTCTTTTTTTTTTTTTTTAATTTTAGGTAAGAATGAGTTGAAAATATTTGGTTGAGTTTAATAATATATAAATATATTGAAAAGATGGAAACTGAGATATTTTCTATTTAATGTCTTGCTTCAAATTTTTCATGCAAATATAATAACGTATTATAACGTCTTGGACTCTTGTTGTCTTCTTTTATTTATTTATTTGTTCCGTTAAGTTTCTTTTTTTTTTTTTTTTTTTTTTGGTATTCTCCGGTAAGTTAATTTTCCCCCTCAATGATGGCTCAAATTAAGTCTAAAGCCCACTTCCAAGTCCATATAGCCTAGCCCACCAACTATACTTGCCGTTGAGAAATTATACTTGAGAAACATTTGAGAGAAAAAATTTGAAAGGACTCATTCCCCATTAATTACCACTAAGAGCAACTCTAAGAGCATCTCACAAAGAGTGAAGATTTTCATGTGGCAAATTGCCCATAGAAAGCTTCCCACTAATGATAGAAGAAATCGAGGGTTTGGAACTCCCCCCTTTTGTCATCACTGTCAAAATGTGGTAGAAGATATCAATCATGTTCTTAGAGATTGTGAGAGTGTTAGGAGGATTTGGCAGAGGCTGGTGGATCCTACCCTCCTCCCTTCCTTTTTCACTGAAAACACTCATGATTGGATCCTTAATTCTATGTAGAAAAACCTGCTAAGACATAAAGATGATCCTTGGGATTGAGTTTTTCCTCTGGTATATATGAAAATGGCATAATAAGGAGATCTTCCAACCTCCTTTCAAGAGACCAATTAATGCTCATATAATCATTCTGGATTCATCCCAGAGTATCAAAGCATTTCTGCGAAAGCTTAACATGAACCTTAACAACAGAGTCTCTCAAGAGATTCACATATGTTGGTCTCTCCGGGCAAGAGATTAGATCAAGATCAACTCTGACGGAGCTGTCAAACCAAATCTAAATATGGCAGGATGTGGGGGCTGATAAGAAACTCAGATGACAATGAATTGTGGGATACACTAGAAAGTTTGGCCAGTGCTCAGCTTTTGCTGCTGAATCGTGGGGAGTTATATTGGTTTGGATTTGGCATGGACTCTTGGTTGCAGAAAGATCTGGATTGAGAGTGATTTTCAAGTGGTGATCGATAATCTAACCAAGTCTAAAGATCACCTTTAGGGCGGTGTGGTGTTGTATCACAGGATTAAAGAACTCCTAGAAAGGAAATGGGTTGTCAAGCTTTCCCATGCTTATAGAGAGGCCAACATTTGTGGAGATTGGCTGGCTAACTGGAGTTTAGAGTAAGACTTTGCCACTAGAATCTGGAACTCACCCCTAGGGAAATTCTTCAACATTTGACAAATGATGTTAGGGGCGCTCTAATGCCTCGCCTTGTAAATCTCTCTGTGTAGTTCTTTGTTTTTGGGCCAAAGGCCCCGTTGTAAATCAAAAAAAAAAAATCTTCAATGCATAGTCTTAGATCAATTTCCTTTTAGGTCTCACATGATGACACATCAATATTTGTAGGTTCATATCATAAATGATGATTTGATACTAGTTTTGAGATTTGCTACTCCCATGTTTAATTTCAATTCATTAAATTTATATTTTATTTAATTCTTAATTATTTTAAATAATTACAATCAAATAGTAAAAATTAACAAAAATTAAAATATAAAAATTACAGGTTGGATGGAACTTGGAATTGAGAAAGAAACTAAATATTTAAATTTTGACTAATTTGATTTGGGAAAAAAAATTTGTGAAAGAAAAATTAGAATTATGAAGATAGAAAGATTGGGAATTTTGTGTATTTGAATTCATAGAATAATTAGAATTTTGTAAATAATTGAAAAAAGAATTGAATTGATTTGGATTATTTTTTCCAATCAACATAAAGACAACACAAAAAAAATTAAGATATGAAAATAAATTGAATTATGCAAAATAGGAATTGAGTATATGCTAGAGTACATGCTCGGTACTCTTTTTAAGTTAAAAATTTTAACTTTAAGAAAATAACGTTTAAGAATTCATGAGCCATAATATATGGCATAATCTAACTGGCATTTTACTGAACTCATACGGGTCTCAGCTTATTGATACCAGTATCAATTTATAGGTTGGTTCCAATGCAGAGTTTCATATCAACTTAGTTCAATCCCTCACTATATAAAAAAAGAGTAGTAGTAGTAGTTACTTGACAAATGTTACTATATGATGAAAAGAAAATAGTAGTAGGTTAGTTATTTAACAAGTGTCTAATTCTAATGGTTGACAAGTGTCTAATTTAATGAATAGACATAAATATTCATGAAAAGTAATATGAAAATTTAAAAAGGATAGTTAAAAAAGATCGTTATATTTTATCTATTTTTATTTCATATATCCTTACTATATCAAAAGATAACAGTAGTAGTAAATTAGTCAGTTGACAAAGTGTCTAATTTTAATAGTTGACAAGTGTCCAATTTAATAAATTGACATTAATATTCATGAAAATTAATATAAAAATCTAAAATAATAAATAAAATAGTTAAAAAAGTCATTATATTTTATCTACTTTTATTTTATATCCTTACTATATCAAAAGATAATAATAGTAGGAAGTTAGTTATTTGACAAAATGTCTAATTTTAATGGTTAACAAGTGTCCAATTTAATAAATTAACATTAATATCCATGAAAATTAATATAAAAATCTAAAAAAATAGTTAAAAAGTTTATTACATTTTATCTTTTTTTATTTTAATATTAATATTACGAATAAAGCAAAACATATATATCATTATAATACTGAATTTTATAACTTAGCATGATAAAATCATTTGTTACCCATGCAATGGGTGAGTTGTATCCTAGTTGCTTTAAAATTCTAAACTAATACTCAAAGAACTCTTCATTGGAGTTACTCTAATGAGTTAATTTAGAGTATTAATTTTAATACTTTTAAGAGATAAACTCTTTCGAAATTAATATTTATCGGGTTGATTGATAAAATGAAATCAGTTTTAATATCTTTAATAAAATTAATAAAATATTATTATTTATATAATTATTTTTGTTAAATTTTTTTAATTTAAATGAAATTGAATTGAGATTAAACATTGAGGTCTCAAATATATAATCCCAGAAATATTCATAGTATTTTGACGACCCAAACTAAAATTGAAATTAACAGTAGCAGTAGAGATGTCCTAATTAAGCTCGGGCACCTTAGGGAGACTTAGTTTATTCCTACAACGGTCCTATAGCCAAGGCATGTTCTTGAACACTGTTCTTAGGTCCCTCAACCAGGTGTCTCCCTCCAGCCTTACTACACCTAATCAAAATCTCATGCTGATTCTTGTGTCAGCATCGGAGAATTTCCCACTTTTATGTTACATTCAAGGCCCATAAAATATTGATGCCAAAAACAGAAAAAGGATCAGTGATAATAGAATTTGTGAGTAGTCACAAGCTTCATCATTGCCTTCAAATCTAAATAGTTTGGTAATCAGCAACAAGATCCTGGAACCAGTTTCTGAAGCTGCATATATTCTGTATACTCTCCCAAGCCTCCACATTATGAAATTCTTGTGCCTTGGACCATCTTTTCAGTGTTCAGCTCAAAGGTTTTTTTTTTTTTTTTAATATATATCTACAGTCTATCTAACGCTGAAAAAATATACCATAAAGAATGACAACAAAAACCACTTTCTGCTGAGCATATTAACAAATTATTGTTCCCAAAAAAGGGAACAAATCTTAGGCATAGAATGTTGTGATAAATACAAAGCTCGCCGTAGTTGACTCTATTGTGTATACTACAAATCAAAGCCAAACGGCTATGTACTATGAAGTTCAGGAATAAGTTGAAGTTCCCTCATGGAGACTTACAATGTTTCAACCAGCAACTTAAAAGGTTACAAGAGCAATCCTAAGCAAGATGAGGATGTTTCCAATTTTCCTTTTCCTTTTTGGAATTGATGAAATAAATGAGTGTAACCAATGCAGTTGGAGTTTAGTTGTCACTATGGTTTTGTTCCACTTTTGCTCGAATCTTCTGCTCCAACACTGATATTTCAGTCTCAAGGCTAAACATTCTATTCAAAGCATGCATGTTCTCAAGGGTCTCGGTCAGGGTCCGGCTATCGCTCCCGTCACACCTTAGGTGCTGCATTGGACCGTGAAGCAACTTATTGACAATGCCCCGGCTAAGATCATCCACAGCCCGCCTTGTCTTCTTCGAGATATCATCACCCATCTTACCTAAGCATTTCTCAAGCTCAGCAACCCTGATTCTTTCAGCATAAGCCCGCAACCTTTTTATGGTAGGAACAGTTTCAAGTGAGTCCCTCCAAGCTTCGAATTGTTGTGATTCTTCACCAATGATTGCCTGAGCTTCCATTGCTTTTCTCAGCCGATCCTCTTTATTTGCAGCTACAACCTCTTTAAGGTCATCAACGTTATAAACTCGCACAGACTCAATATCCGAGACACATGAACCCACGTTTCGAGGAACTGAGATATCAATGAAGAGGCGACGGCCTCCAACGCCTTGACTCACAGAAGGAAGGTCTTTAACATCATCTTTCAAGAACAAAGGACTTTCTGACGCTGTACCGGTGAAAACTACATCTGCCTCACCCACACAAGCAAGCATTTCTGACAGGGGTTTGTATATTATCTCAACATCCTTTAGCTCCTCGCGGATTTCTGCAACTCTCTCCTCACTTCTATTGACAACCACCATTTTTGTGCAACCCTTTGCAACCAAATGCTTGATCACGAGCTTGCCCATCTTTCCAGCTCCAATAACCAGCATCCTAGCATTACCATGTGAAGTTTCAGGTAGCTTCATCAAGGCCAATTCAACGGCAGCTGAGCTAACAGAAACAGCTCCTGCAGCAATATTAGTCTCGGCTCTAACCCTTTTCCCAACGGTAATCGCATGCTTGAATAGCCCGCTGATGTTTCTCCCAAAACCATTGACTCCTTGTCCAACCTTGACAACTTGCTTAACCTGGGCAAGGATTTGGCCTTCTCCGAGCACAAGAGAGTCAAGACCAGCAGATACTTCAAAAAGATGCTGTGTGGCATCTTTGTTGTACAACAAAAATCGATGCTGGCAAAGCTCAGAAACGGGAATTCCACTAGTCTGCAAGCAAGATCAGGATTGTCCAATATGCATTAATTAGTTCTTGAGAGAAAAAGAAATTCTAAACCAATCCCCATATTTGTTGTTAAAAAAAATCATCAATGTCATCCTTTGAACAACCAACATGATAAAACAATTAATCTCTGAAGGACCATCACGGAATAAGATTCGAGATTAGACTTTACCTTCGACATCCACTCCGTGACCTCTTTGACGCCGCGATGCTGAGAAAGAGCAACAACATATATCTCCATTCGGTTACAGGTGCTTAAAACAGCTGCTTCTTCAATGTGATTGAGACCACAAAGCTCTCCAATGGCTCTGGGCCACTCAGCTTCTGGAATGGCAAGCTTTTCACGCATTTCCACAGGTGTAGTATGCACGCTGAGCCCAATCACCACGATGCTGCTCTTTTCCTTCGTATACCCTAATCAAGTTCAATAATTTGACAACAAAGTTAATCAATTAAAGGGGTGTGTTGTCATAGCCTTCTCCTTAATTGTTATTCTTCTTTGTAAATAACACTGCCCTTCTAATTCTTAGTTTCTTTTCAATCAAATGCTACAATCAAATTTCCAGAATGTGGATTTTCATTACCCCTAAAATAACAAATTTCACATTGGCCTATCAGCGCGTGCAGAGTTTTTTTTTTTTTTTTTTCTCTCTCGCTAAAACACTTTGATTACAGATTTCACACATTCGTCATCAAAGTGAGATTTAATTGCACACAGTTGAATGAAACAAGGAAATTGAATTAAGCTTTTTATTATGTAAGCATTAAAATCAGATAATTGGATAAACAGAAATAAGGAAAGAAAAGAAGGAAAACTGACTATCGGCGGCGGAAGTCTTAAGCTGCTCGAGAGCAGAGACGGCGGCAGCATTGTCAAGAATAGCATTAGGAGAAGCCGAAGCGTCACAACGAACCAGGGCTCTCCGAAACGACGCCGTTTTGGTTGGCTTGACGGTTTTGGAAGAAGGCACACAGAGAGAATAAGCAGCATTGGCAGATGAAGAGGAACAACATTTGAGCAACAGAGCCTCCAACTTAGCCCCCGAAAAGCTCGTCGCCACTGCCATCGTGGTGTGGGTGATTATTGAAAATCCGTGAAAATCAAAAGCTAAAGAATAGTATGATAGGTTGGGTAGCTTAGTTGGTGGTGTGTGAATGAAGCTGTGTGTGTGTGTGTTGACCGTTTTTGATTTTGGTGTATTTGATTTGTTGGTGTGTGGAAATGGAGCAATCGATGTGGCGGAAGGGAAAGTGTTTGGATGGATTTGAGGGGATTGGTGTGATTTCTCTTTATTCTCATTGGCTGTTGGAGAACACGTTTTATCCACACTCCCCTTCTAAGTTCTAATGTAATCTTAATATATCCCGCACTGCACCCACCGCCCAATTGCCCGGGATTCTTTCAATCTTTCAGGGCGAGCCCAGCTCTCCCGATCGGCGTGCGGTTCCTCTATAAAAGCGTTTTTTCACATATTTTTTTACCACTTCAGTCAATTCTCTCTTCACTCAACTCTCTCTTCGCTCTCTTCTCTCTCCATCTTAGCTAAGTTCTTTCTTTCCTTTCCTTATTTTTTTTCCATTTGTTCTTCTTTATTATTTTAATGTTAGGTTAGTTTATTTATTTATTTATATTTAGTTTAGTTAGGTTAGTTTTTTTATTGCAGTTAGTTTAGTTTATTTATTTATTTATTTATTAAATATATGTAGTTAGTATTTATTTTTTATAGTTGTTTTAATAGAAATATTTATGTAATTTATAATAATTAGTTTAGAAATAATTAGGTTTAATTATAATATTTGTAGAAGTAATTATAGTTTTCTTGAAATAATTATTTACTTGCAATTATAAATAGACATATTTAAAAACGGTTATCTTTTATACTTATTCTAGAAATATTTAGGTAATTTATAATAATTAGTTTAGAAATAATTACATTTAATTATAATATTTGTAGAGTAATCATAGGTTCTTTCAAATAATTATTTAGTTGCAATTATAATTTTTTTTATTTACTTGTTAGACATATTTAAAAATCTTTATTTTTCATAGTTATTCTAATAGAAATATTTATGTAT
>JASCZI010001313.1:0-16487 GCA_036250425.1 Stylosanthes scabra | reverse complement strand
TAAACTTGTTTTAATCAATTCTTATGGTTCTTCTTTTTTGAAAACAAGTTTCTAAACATATTTGGCTAGCATGATCATCATAAAACATTTTATGAAACAAATTTCTCTTAAAAGCATTTTCTAAAACATTAATTCAAATAAGTTTTAGTGTGTGTGTGAGAGAGATAAATTAATTTTGGTTCTTGACAAGATTATTACCTACAACCTAAGACTCTAAGAAGTCTTCTCGATGTTGTTCTTCGTTTGTTCATCGCTTTATCTTGTCGTTGTTGTTTTGCTTTCGGAATCGTTATTTGTTTTGCTTTCGAAATTGTTCCTCAAAGCCTTGTATGGTTGTCATTTATCAAAACCTAAACAAATCAACTTTGCATGCATATTGTAACATGATTTACACAAGCAATAGCATTTGCTGCGCAAGCAACATTGCTGTTAGCAGAAGCTGCGTGTACAACATTGGCTAGAAACAATGTTGCTAGTGCAGACACCAGAATTGCGTGAGCAACATTGGCTAGCAACAATGCTGCTAGCCTGCTTGCTAGCAACATCACTAGCAACATTCTTCCCTTCTTGGTTTCTCTTCATGAATCATTTGCTTCCAATGCTCTCTTTAGCCTTTTCAAGCATTTCTCAATCCCTAAAATCCTGAAATACACTAGCAAACATATCAAGGTACCAAGAGGGATGAGATTATACTAATTTCACTCAATTCTAAGGCTAAATTAGCATGTTTATCAATCTTAGAACAATCATGACAAATGTTCACAAACATGGTTATTCACAAGGTTTTAAATTGATAAACCCATCAAATATAACGCATATTTTATCATGAAATATGGGTTCATCAAGTGTCTACACCATAGTGCTTGCCACATATTGTTAAACTCTATTAGTATGGGCTGAGGATTTTCACATAAAGAATCACCTACCTCAAATTTTGGAGGGCAATAGCCATTCTCTTGGTCTTCATGTCTTTGCTTGTTGTGATTATTTCTCTATGTTCTTCTTTCCCCACAACACCAATTATAGCCGCCAGTTATAACAAAAATACAATAAACATTAAAAAAAAAAACAAAACAAACAGAAAAATATGTGAGAATGATAGTGTATTGATGAGTCAGTCTGAACTTACCAAAAAATTCGAAATCATCAACTCTCTTAGCTCCCAATAGTCATGGCATGGTATTAAGGCTAAAAGCTATATATGAGCTCATTTGTTGGAACCTTAACCGGCTCCACTGTGGATTTTTGTGAAAAGAGTAATAAGGATTATTAGTCGCCCTTATCTTTAGTTAGCATCAGCTACAATAAAGTTGCTCATTGTGTATTCTGCATATGGGTTCCCTAAACCAGACGAAACAAAAAAAAAAGTCACAAAAAAGTTCCTGAACAGTTTTTAACGCATTTAAACTCATGCAATCACAAAAAAGACCAAAGTTTTGGTTTACAAACCTTAGGGTGCGTGTGGTTCAAGGATTAAATTTTTTTCCTAGAAATATCATTTCCAGGATTAGAATGCTTAAGAATAGGATTACTAGGCATTTAACATTCTCATATTTGGCTTACAAAATCAATGCCAAGGAAAATTATGTAATATTTAAGGGAATGTATAATTCTATGTTTGGTTGAATTTATATTCTTTGAGCATGTCGTGTGATTAACCAAAACTACCCTTTCATTATTAAATTTAAAAATTAATGGCTAAATTTAATAAATAAATATGAACAAAATTACATATAAATATAATAGAATCTAATTTCAATTATATTTTTTTAATCAAATCTATTCAAATATTATTTATCTAATTTTTTCTTAAATTCACAAAAATACCCCTTATTTTTCTAAAATTAAATACAAATCTATTCATATATTATCTTTTATCTAATTTTTTCTTAAATTCACAAAAATAACCTTAATGTCAAATATTTTTCAATTGATTTTTTAAAAAAAAAATTAAATACAAATCTATTCAAATATTTTTTATCTAATTTTTTCTTAAATTCGAAAAAATACCCCTATATCAAATATTTTTCAATTGATTTTATTTTATTTTTTAAAAAAATACAAATCTATTCAAATATTATTTTCATATCGAAATTTTTCTTAAACTTACAAAAATACCCTAATATCAAATATTTTTCAATTGACTATTTTTTTTTAAATTAAATACAAATATGATCAAGTATCAAATTTACATAAAATGCTCATAATATCAAATATTTTTAACAACAATAATACAATTACAAGTGAACAAATAATAAACTAAAATATTTAAGGATGAAAAAATGCAGCTGATTCTACACTCAGTCCTGCCAGTAACAGAATCTCACCAACTGCAAAACAAAGCCTGCAACATAATCAACAAAATGTTTAATTTGTGTGGAATTTCATGAATTTTCCTATGAATTTCAGTGTTTATAATATTCATAGAATACCAACATTCTTCTTTAAATTAAAGACCATTTGGGTGGTAAAGCTAACTCCTAATGATCCTTTCCTCCTATAAAAATAAATAATGTGTAAATTAAATAAGACTTCAAATAATTGATCCATGATTGAATAATCAAATTAGCATATTCCATTCTATATTGGTAATTAACTAATTATTCCATGAGGAACATGAGGTATCTAATCAACAACACAGGACACAATAATTTTAGCTGCACCATATCATCATCATCATCAATACAAGCAAGGATTTGACTGAGATCTTAACTTGGGCCACAACCTATAACACTGTCAGCACAAATAATGTGGTAGCCTCCCCCTCTTATTCATTTTTAAACTATTCTAACTAATTCTATTTGATGTAATCAACTTGCTAAGATAGAAAAATAAAAAACAAACTATAACATGAGGCATCTAATCAATAACAGAGGACACCATTTTTGTTTTTGTTTTATTAGAATAGATTCTTGAACAGAGATTGAAAGAGGAAAGAAGAGACGCGAACTTTAGTATTGAAAAACAATAAAGATCAGGATTTCTTAGTGTAGTAGCAAGAGATACAAATACAACCAAGAAATACAAATACAAATACAAATACAAAAACAAAAATTCAACCCGTACAAGACACAACCAAGAGATACAAATACAAGAGAGCTAAGCTAATATATATAGCAGCAACTCTGCTTCTTAATTGGTTCCAACAATATTTATAATATATATCTTCTTCTACTTCTTTATGCTTCATTTTATAACAATAATAACTACTTATGCCACCACCAACCATGAAAATCAGATTTGAGTGAGTGTTAAACAGTGTCATAGCCTTGGTTTGATAATCTACTACAACCACAGTGCACTGCTATAATTCAGATTGCAATCAACTACTACACCAACATTTACACACTTCTGGAGCATAAACACCCGACTAAAGATTATTTAGATCAGTCTAACTTTTGAATTAAAAGTAATTTTAATGGTATCTTGCATGTTGTTTCTTATTCTGTCTCAGGAGATAGCAACTAACTTCTATATGCAAATAACATTAGTCTAATTAAATCATGACAACATAAAGAGAATCATAATATTCAAAATTAGAAACCCAAAATGCAGATTGTGTGTAATGGTTAACCAAACTCCTAATCCTGCAGCAGAATCAGACTTCACAGCAACCTCATAATCATAGAGCATCAGCAGACCCAATCCCCACAATACTCAACCCACACCTCCTATATTAGTCACCTTAATTGAGTTTCTAGTTTTCCAAAAATCACAAAGCAAGAGAATTATTGAAATCATGACAGCATAAAGAGAATTATAAGATTCAAAATCAGAACCAAAACTAAACAGGAGCAGAGAAGTATGTATCAAACTTAAAATAGAAGCCATCAATTTAGAAGGAAAAAACGTTTCAAGCAGTGCCATCAATTTACCAAAATTATCTCCAAATTTACCAAAACATAGAATAGAAGCCACAGAAGGTACATCTTATCCAAAATATAAAATGAAAATTTGCATCCAAATTTATTGTATCCCTAAATGATGAACACGATAGTAATAGTAATAATATAATCATTAAAATCATGAAATAACTAATTTGAACACGATAAACTCAATTAACAGAATGAAATCCACAAAAAACGAAGAATTTCGTACCAATAACAAGCAACCAGAGAAGTTGATAGAGAGAAGCAAATGCAAACACGAACTCAAAGAAGAGGAGATAAATCTTCTGTTTAGAATAACGGCGGCGCTGGCACCGGCGCCGTTGCCAGTGACGAAGCCTCCACTAATTTGGGGGAAAATCGAAGAGAAGTTGGAGGAGAGAAGAAGATGCGAGTACAAACTTGAAGAAGAGAAGGAGATGAATCTTCTGTGTAGATAATGATGGAGTCAGCGTCGGAGTCCGCTCCGGCGTCGGTGGCGGTGGCGGTGGCAAAGTGAAGATTTGGGTGAGAGCTCTGCTAGGGTTTGGTATCAATTGAAATGAAGTGAGAAATGATTAAAAGTGTGAATGGTGATACTAAAAAATAAGGGTAGTTTAGTCTTTTCCATTAATTAGTCACATTCCATTCCCTCTGGAATCAAAGATAACCAGGGTAAGGGTGGGAATTAAATTGGTGGTAATTAAAATCCTGGGAATTAAATATTCCTGGACATATTTTGTTGATCTTTGAACCAATCATAGGAATGTGATATTCCCATTTAATATTCCTGGGAATTTCAATTAAAACCTCAAACCACACGGCCCCTTAATGTCTTGAACCACCATGGCAAGTGAATTCAATCCCTTGTTTTTAGAACGTCTAATAGCCAGATCCAGATGATATAAACTTGAAAACACCATTGCAGCTTCTTTGGACCAGCATGTTCGAATAGATCTACCATCTCAGCCAAGTGTATACCGGCAAAGGATTTTAGTCTCAATTTGTGAAGTGGAAATGCTGAATCAAAGTTGGTAAGCTATAGTATTGTTTATATTAATGTTTGACCAGCAGCATGTTTGCCCTCATATATATTAATATTAGTATTTTGAAGTTTAAAACTCTCCAAAAGTCTCACAATGCTTTGGCGCATGAAAATACCATATGCAAAAAAAGACAGATGATACTTGTTTATCAATTAGTTGTGACAAATGTCAACAGGATGATGAAGCAGTTTCAATTTTTAATAGACTACTACTATATACTATATATTATTATTAATAAAAGAGATTAGATGATTAATATTTTTTTTATTTTTGCCATGTATTTAAATCAACACTAGCTGATACTCCACTTCTTTTAAAATGTTTTGGACAATATTATTTTAATGATAAACTCTAAATATATGTGTGTTTTCTCTAAATATTAAAGCTCCTAGCTATTTGCTGGAAAGACAGAATCAACATATTATATTGAATCAAGAATCTTATTTTATCTCATGTGATGTTGTTGGATCTTATTCTAGTTTACATAATGTAGGATGCATAAAGTACAGAATACAACAATTATTTGATTTGTAGCTAATTTGAGTCATGAAATGTGGCACTAAGGTTCCTTGTAGTTGGTAAGCTTCCATCATAACTGCATTTGAAGACATCTGGTTTCTTTACAAGACGAGGTCCGAGCGGCACCTTGCTACTTTTAGGGCGAATATCCTGCACTCAGAACCATGAATTTAAAAATGCACTAGAAGAGGAGGAGGAGGGATGGGGGAGGGAACTGAGTGTTTCTTATTTTGCAAGAAATAACATATCAGTAATGCTACAGCCTATATGGGCATCATAATATCTTGGCCAGCATGTAATCATCAAATGTATTTGCACCCATTAGTCACATAATTTACATTTACACCTATATTTATCATACTTTGCATACATAATTCATAAACATTACGCTCATATTATATCAATTTTTTCACCAACCCATATTTTTAGACTTAATGTATGAAACATGCATTGCTGATTATGTTTCATAGCTACGCGAAATTAAATCTGTTGGTCACCGAGAATTTCGATAAAATATACCGTGTAAGGTAAACCACCAAAATGCTCTCTATTATTAAATCACCGATAAAAGTGCCCTCTAAATTTAGTAATGACAAAAATATTTTTAAAATATGATTAAAGAAAAATCAAAAGATTTTTATAAGTAGTAAATAACTTTGTAGTTGCATCTAATCTAAACATTTCTGGGAACATTTGATGTATCTAATATCTCTAAAAATCACTTATCTTAAACCATATAAAAAATTCAATTTCTGGTCTAAATCAATATATAGGTGTACAAAAGAAATCAAATTGGATTACAATTGCTTTGGAATCAAAATTCCAATTCTGCCAAGTCTGTGAGCTTCTCACGCCTAGACTTTGCTGTCCACGCCTAGGCGTGGGTCTCTGGAGTGAGGCTTGGCTCTGCAATGGTCTAAATAGTGCTTCCCACGCCTAGACTTCATCTCTGGCGCCTAGGCGTTGCTTCTGGATGCTTGGGCGTGGCTCTGGACGCCTATACTTGAGCTTCAGGTTGCTTGGTCACGCCTAGGCGTTGAGTTGGACGCCTAGGCGTGGGCTTTGAGTACTCTGGAAGTGCTTGAGGGTTGTTGGGCCACGCCTAGGCGTTGGTGTCCACGCCTAGGCGTTGGTGTCCACGCCTAGGCGTGAGCCTCCATGCCTAGGCGTGGGGCTTTGTCAGAATGCTCCAAATTCCTTCTTTCTTGCTCCTCAAGCTTCCTTTCTCCATTTTTCCTATAAATAATCAACAAAATACTCAAAGTACCAGTGTTTCATCATAATTAAACATGTTCAAACAATTATAACTATTCTTACCAATTTTAGCATGAATCTAAGTAAATTAGGTGAAGAATACAACATGAATTAGGATGTTTCATCTATAATGATACTCATGCATCAAACGCAAGCGGGGGAGGGTTTATGGGATGGGTGTGGTTCCCTCCCATAAACACCCACCGCTCTTTTCAGATCCTGACGACGACGACACCGCTAGTGGCCCACCCGACCTTAGAGAGCAGGTTACCCTGCTCAACAGGGAGATTTCACAGCAGGCGGAGGCGCATGCTCAGAGCTTAGCTGCCGTAGAGGCCGTCTGCACGGAGAAGGTGCGGACCTTCGAGTCCACCGTGCAGACGCAGTCGAAGGAGGTCTCTGACTTGAGGAGAGCTTACTCAGACATGTACAGTTTCCTGACTCAGATGAGGAGTGACGCATCCGGCTCAGGTTCGATGCAAGACATGCCTCCCCCACCGCCTCCGCTGCCACCACCGCCTCCTGCTCCGTCACAGACGCCTGCTCCATCACAGCCTCCCCCACCGTAGCCTGACCAGACCACCGGATCCCCCCACCATGATGATGACACCAACTATGTTTGACACTTTTTATTAGTTTGTTTATTTGTATTCTTTTTTCTGGAATTATTGTTATATTACCTTGTTCTTTTATTGGATTTTTAAGATATTTTAGTTATGGAATACATTATATTTTATTTCCGGCTTTAGTAGATAACTGAATTAATTTATTACAGGTTAATAATTAAAAAAAAATTAAACGATAGGACTATTACCGACGGCCACGCCGTCTGTAAAATAAAGAAAAAAAATAACATTCTAGATTTTACCGACGACTTAGGCGTCGGTAATAATACTTGGATTATTTTATGGCAACGCTATTTTACCGACGGCGTAGCTGTCGGTAATATTAATTTAATATCAATAAACTAACGAGAGTATTATTGACGGCCTAGCCATTGGTAATATTAATTTATTTTATTGACGGTTTATCGGGGCCGTCGATAACCGATGCAATTTACGGTCACGCATTATAACCGACGGCTTGACCGTCGGTAATATTAATATACCGACGACCAAGCCGTCGGTATGGCCGTTGGTAATATTAACGCGTCTTGTAGTGCCTCCTTCGTGCCCTCCTCCTCCTTCTTCACTAAAACTCTTGTTCTGCAATTATATATTGTTATAGGAGGTTTTAATGCCTCTCTTTCTTTTTTTTTCATTATATATTGTTATAGATATAGAAAAATCAATATAAAAATGTACAAACATTATTTATAATTTATGTTATTTTTTTAACTCTAGTTTGCATGTGAAATATATTTTATTGATAGAACAACCCAAAAACAACAAATACATGAGATAGAAAATATATAAAAATTGTCAAGAATATAAGTTGTTATTTTTTATAACATTAAAGACATATATTTAAAAAAATGACAATGCATTTATATTCATTATTTGAAGACTCATTTACAATATTCTTTTGGATTATTTTGATTTTTTACTTTTCATATCAAGGTAAGTTGTACATTTAAGTTTTTTTAATTAGTTAAAATAATTTATGTAATTTTTTACTCACACATTTAATTTTTTTTCATTTTATATTTTTCCCATTATCTGTACACTATTATCGTAGTTCTCAATCTTCTTTAATATATCGCTGAATTAATTACCATTTTATCATTATCATTATCATTTTTTTTTTTTCGAAATTATCATAATCTTGAATTTGGTTAAGGATGCGTTATTATTGGATACTTGGATATAGTGACAAAATTATTTTTGCAATTGGTGGGTTCTATTAGCATTTTGTAAATAAATTTTATTTTAATAAAAAATTATTTTAGGGTATTTATAGTAAAAAAAATTGGAAACAAATTTATTTATTGGGTTGTTATTTTTTAATAGGAATGTAGTATAAAAACAAAAATAACCCTTTTCACGATTGGTTATTGGATAGTGATAAAAAAAAATTTTTTAATTTTTTCAAAGAATTAATTGAGGGTGTTTATAGTTCAAAGAAATTGGAAACCAAATCCATCCAATTTCCTTTATACAATGGTATATACACACTCAAATAAATACAAAGTTTATTACTATCTATCATCTAATAATTTCTAAGATATTATTTAACATATTTTTGATAAAAAAAAAATTAACATACAGGTTCCACTTCTAAATAATCTTTATGTTCCGTTAATAAGATTTATATGTTAATAATTAAAAGCTATAAGCATTACTGGTATTTTTTTGGGTGTGTGGAAGGTGACTCCATTATAAATAAACAAATAATTAGATAAAATTTAATAATTTACAAATGAAACATTTCTTTATAAATAGTTTAATTAAAATGTGCAAAACAACTATAAACACCTAGATATATATCCAAAGAAGACGTACAAAAAAAATTAGTTCAAACAACTCATATTCAATATATCAAATTGTTGAGGTTCAAGTGTGAGTGGGCACTAAACTTAGTCCCACATTGATTGAAACAAAAAAGAGTGATGAGTTTATAAGATGAAAGACCCATTTATTTAACATCTTAAGATTTTGAGTTTATTGTGGTGTCTTCTCATCTTATTTTCCCTCACTTGGTTTCTCCCCAAAATCTCCCGGGTTAAGTGCTCCCCACGGTGACCCAAAACAAACAAATAGATATTCAATAAGTTTATAATAATTGTTATTTTTTGGATATTATATATCAAACTTCCATTTATCCAATGTATAAAAAATTATTTTCAATATTCATTAAAAACAATTCAAGCTTAATATAATAATAAATAATTACAATTTCTTTTATAGTTTAAACACTTTTTATTATTGAAATTAGATATGTATAGGAAGAACATGAAAAAATAAATAGGAAAAGTTAAGGCAGAAGAAGAATGAGAAATACAGTAAATGTAAAAATGAAAAACAAAAAAAAAATTAAATGCTTGTTGATTATTCATTTTTAATAGGATAATGGTGGGTTAATATGTTTTAAAAATAACAAATTTATTTTTAAAAGTGGGAGTTAATAGGTTTTAAATAAGAGTAATTACCTTTTTGTCATGTTTGTAATAATGGTTATTTTTTGGATATTATATATCAAACTTTCATTTCTCCAGTGTATAAAAATTTATTTTCAATATTCATTAAAAATAATTAAAGCTTAATATAATAATAAATAATTACAATTTCTTTTAAAGTTTAAACACATTAAAATCAACAAATTACACAAATGTTTTTTATTATTGAAATTACATAGTAGATATGTATAAGAAGAACATGGAAAAAATAAATAGAAAAAGTTGAGAAAGAAGAAGAAGGATGAGAAATACAGTAAATGTAAGAATAAAAAACAACAAAAAAAGAATTAAATATTGTTGATTATTCCATTTTTATAGGATAGTGGTGGGTTAATATGTTTTAAAAATAACAAAACTGTTTTTAAAAGTGGGAGTCAATAGGTTTTAAATAAGAGTAATTACGATTTTATCCATTTATTTTTTTTTATGACATGAATTGATTAAGGGTAGATATAGTCTAATAAAATTAGACACAAAACCCTCCTATTGCCATTATAGATATATATTGTTATAGATAATATATATTTGATTGAATGTAAGGATAAAACTATTTTATCTACCGTATCAAAATTAAATTCTAACTGCTATACACTATAAACAAAAAAAAAAAGTGTTGAAATTAATAATAATACAAAAATAGGTGAATACATATACGTTTTTTTAATTCAGATAATAATTTATCCTCTCTGATGTATTAGTTCACAATTAACTTAATAAATAATTTTTTATAATTGGGATGTATATAACTACTTATTTATTTTCTAATTTCTATTGAATTTGGTTAAGAATGATGAAAGAGAATGAAAAAAATGATATATTATATTACTTGTTATTTTTGTATAATAGGAAAGAATTAAAAACAGAAAATGTTATATAATTTGTTCATATCGTAAGAAAAAAACACATAATATCTAAAAAATTCTTATTTGAATAAAATTGTACTTTCAAAATTCAAAAAAAAAATATTTATTAAGTTAATTGTGAACATTACATTAGCAAAAATAAATTATTCTTTAGAGAGAATATCCTAATATTTAAAATAAATCCTTAATTCGTAACGTACATGGTGAGAGAAGGAATTGCGTGTTTTTCATACTTACAATAGAAAGGTCTAAAAGCTTTATGTCCATGGCTGAATCATCATCTTTAATAGCACCACCAGTCCAATCCACCATCTCTACTCTGAAAACTTCGCCAGTGTTTACTTCAGCAACATGTGGTATGTGAGGGTGCCATCGGTTATGGAGAGGAAGCTTTTGCTCCCATGGCTTCTTCTTTACCTCTATTGGCACAACTACTCTTGGAGTTGGTGGTGCCATGGACAAACTCTATAGTATATGCCTTTGGAAACAAAGGACTAACTAGATAATAATTGAGGAAGATAACTCACAGCTGCGTTTTAAAAGATTATTGGTTTTATGCTTTCTACAAAGATAATAATTATTATTGTTATTATTATTTTTTTTTGGTAAACTTCTACAAAGATAATTATTATTGTGTGAGGACCACAAAGTGGACTAAAATTAAAATTGTTTTGTTTTATTTTTTTGGACCTTTAAAATTGTTTAGTCTAACGGCACGTCATAGTCCCCATTAATAGTTTGGGCCTATGGAGTGAATTTTGTCTTGACCAAAACTAAATTTGTGGCCAGTAAAAAAAGTTATGACCAAAAATATATTTTCTGTTATGGTGTATCTTTGACGAATCTAGTGAAACTGAATTGTACAGAAAAAAAAAAAAAAAAAAAAACAGGAGACAGAGAAGACGCTATTCGTAATTTTTATTTTATTTTATTATTTTATCACTGGTTAAACCTCGGATAAAATTGAAGAAGATGTCACTAAAGATAAAATTGACTAAAAAAAGCAATAAAATTTAAAAATATCGCAAATAAACTTGAGTATAGAAAATGTACCTATCCAAATTAATAATAACCTTTGAAAGAGTGTGTTTTTATCATTTGGAAGCAGCACAAGGAGAATATCCTAATCTAAGTTAATAATAGGGCAAGTTATAAATATAAATCAAAGGAAGAAAGAAATTATCAGATTACACCATTTTATAAATAATGATTTATTTGCATTATTTTATATCTATAAAATTCGTGCCAGGTATTATGGTTAATAAAAAACTAAGAATCAGTGGTAGTTTGCCATGGATTTTGTCAAGATCCGTGGCAGGGAGCAGGGTATTCCAATAACCATTATATGCTTTCATGGTTTTCGTGTGTTAATGTATTAATGTGTTTCATTTATTTATTTTTTTCCAAAAATAACTTGTATTATCTTTTAGACTAACCAATAAGTATAAGATGATCAATGATATGAAAATTATGTATTTTTTTTTTTGTTATACCTATTCCTATTTTTATTCTTATATTATACATGAATCAATTACCAAAAAATATATTGTATATTATATGTGCATATAATATGTAAATCTCTAATTTTTTATACGAAATATTATATATTCATGCATATGCCAAATGTCCCTAGAGTTGTTGGATCTTGAAGAAATTCATAATTTTGAGTACATAATATTGAAAATCATATATTTTTTTTTGTTATATAGTTACTACTAATTTAATAATTCCAAATTATGAATTTGGCCTAACCAATAGGTATAAGATAAAAATACAAAAAGAAAATTATATATATGATGATTCATAACATGAAAATTATAATTTTTTTTGTTACCTACTGCTACTTTTATTCTTATATTATATATGAATCAACCACCAATAAATACACTACATATTATATTACCATGCAATATTTAAATATCAAATTTTTGTATGAAATATTATACATTCATGCATACGCTAAATGTGCCTAGAGCCACTGGTTCTCGAAGAAATTCATAATTTGGATACATAACATTAAAAATCATATATTTTTGTTATATACTTAATACTATTTTTTATTGCAGGACATATAATATTTAATGCATTTATTTATAGTTGATTAGCGTATAATACAAAATTAAATTTAGTAGTAACTATATAACAAAAAAATATATGATTTTTAATATTATGGATTCCAAATTATGAATTTCTTTAAGATTCGGTAACTCTAAGAACATTTGGCATATGCATGAATATATAATATTTCGTATAAAAAATTAGAAATTTAAATATGGGTAAAGTATCATTTTTGTCCCTAATGTTTGGGGTAAGTCTCAAATAAATATGTCTCTAACGTTTAAAACGTCCTATTTGTGTTCCTAACGTTTTGAAATTGTATCAATTTTGTCCCACCGTTAATTCTATTAGTATAAATCCCAACAATATACTCTTCCAAATGCAAAATAAATTAACTATTAACTTTCTAGAGCCAATATTTACTACAATCACACTCGAACAACTAAAAAAAGGTAAAGTTTGGGTGAGGAAGAAGAATCGTTACATGTTTCTCTTCTTTTGGTCTTTGTGTTGTGTTCGTATAGTGTGGAAAATAATAATGAATACGAATGAAGTGAACACGTCACTTATAATATTTTGGTGTTATAAACTAACTCATACATTTATGGCTTTGATAGTAATTTTTATAATTGTTTGACGGTGGGACAAAGTTGATATTTTTTCAAAACGTTAGGGATACAAATAGGACATTTTAAACGTTAGGGACATCTTTGAGACTTACCCCAAACGTTAGGGACGAAAATGATACTTTACCCTTTAAATATTACATGTACATATAATATGCAATGTATTTTTTTGTAGTTAAATCATGTATAATATAAGAATAAAAATAGGAATAGGTATAACAAAAAAAAATACATGATTTTCATGTCATTAATCATCTTATACTTATTGGTTAGGCCAAAAAATAATACTAAGTTATTTTTGAAAAAAATAAATAAATGAAACACATTAACACACAGAAACTGTGAAAGCATATAATGGTTATTGAAATACCCCGTTCCCTGCCACAAATTTTGTGTAACGCATTTACTACCACTGATTCTTAATTTTTTATAAACCATTCATAAATATAAAATGATATAAATAAATCATTATTTATTAAATGATGTAATCTGATAATTTCTTTCTGATTATACTTGTAACTTGCCTTAATAGAATATTTGAACAGGTTCATAGTGCAAATATAACTATAACAACATGTTTAAATTAAAATAAAGTTTTTTTTATTATTTAACATCTTTTAATTTAAAAAATAAAAGTAAAAAATATTACCAAGATATACAAAGTGTTATTAAAGTTGTATAATCATCGTAATTACAGATACCATATACTCTTCTTAATATTTACCACTTTATAATTTGTTTATTCAATTTATTTAAGGTTTTCACACTTCAATTTAATATTAATAAACTATTTTTCAACTTTATGCTCTCTTACGAAATTACAATTAATAAAAATAGATACTTTTGTAAATAATTTTGTTATCAACACTTTGTTTTAGGTTTAATTTCTTAAATAACTTGAATGATAGATGTAATAACAAGGAGGGGTATTAACTTCTTTTTTTAAAATTATTCCCTGAATCAAACAAAGGAGGGAGAGAAGTGGAAAAGATAATTTGGGAACAGAGAGGATATATATTTTCTTGTAATTTTATTGGGTTACGATATAAATAATACTTTCATTACACTCGTACAAAGAAATAATAATGCCTTAATTTATAACATTTTTTAATGTCAGGGAAGAAATAAAAAAAGAGAAAGACTACTACATAATTAATATAATTTATTTTTTTATTAGTATTTAATTAATCAGCATGTTTTTATTTGTTGATGTTATAGAAACAATCTAAATATACAAGTTAATAAAGTTATGTATTTATCGAAATTATTGGTAATATAATTAAAAATTACTTGTCCTTGAATATATATTTTTTATTTTAATGTAAAATTTTAACAGCAATAACTATTTTAACTTCTTGCATAATCCGTTAATGCCTGTAAGAAGGAAAGAAGAAAAAACATCATGAATATCAATCAGAAACTTACAACAGAGATCATAATATTTGATATCTTCAGCCCGTGGAATCTTTGGTGATGCCTCCTCCACTGAAGTCCACCATCTCAACCCTGAAAACCTCCCCGGCCTCGACCTCCGCAACCGCCGGAATATCCGGATGCCACCTGTTGTGAAGAGGGTGAGCCTGTTCCCACGGTTTCTTCTTCAAATCTATGGCCACCACAACTCTTGCACCATACTCAGCCATTTCTTTTTTCCAATAATCAGTCCTTGCTGTAATAATTAACTAATAACCGGAGAAGATTAGAGGAAGATAATTCCTTTCTTATAATTTTTGTGTCCAAGTATTTGAGTACTCTTATCAATGTCATTTCTTTTTCACAAGTGATTGGGATTCCTTCGGAGTTTGGACCACTTAACTCTGATTGGAAGCTTGAAAGGTTGGTGTACGGCTTCTTCTTTCTTATATATAGGTGATTTTTATTGTGTAGGTATATGTGCCGACGTGGAATGGCGTGAGAGGAACATCTGGCGGAGAGAGAGCGTAGGGTGGAAAAGAAGCACGGGGATGTGATGGAATTGATCGTTCCGAGGGAAGAAGCACGTGGGTGTGTAGTGGACGGTAATTAGGTTTAGGGTGATTTGGAAGGTTAATTAGGAAGGGGATATTGGGCCTGGGCTTAGAGGGAAATGGGGTTGTAGTTCATTTTTGGATTGGTTTTTTTTTTTTTTGAGGGGCTACGAAGAATATGGATTTGTTAAATAGGTGTTTGGTTCAGTTGGCAAAGGTTATGTAGTAGAATGCTTAAAGGAATATCACCAATATATATATCAACAAAAAGTAAAAAATGTTTACATTAAGAAGTGTGAACCAGATAAGTACTGAGAAAAGGGAAAAAAAAAAAAAAAAAGAGAAAGCCTGAAATTAAGAGTTATGTTAAGATAAACAATGTTTATGAAAAAAAAAAATTAATACCAAAAAAATGAAAAAAGATTTTTTTTTTTTCTATTATGACAAATAAGAAGAAGATAGTTGCGATGTAATTTTAATGGATTAGAAAATAAATAATGAGATTGTGTTGATTCATTAGTGTACCGATAGGCCATTAATTTATTTATTAATGTATTCTTTATTTTTAAAAACTATTATGTGATTATGAAATTAGCGGTTGTGTACAGATAATAGTACTAAATCCATGCAATGTACCTGATATATATTCTAATTTTATCTTTATTTTTATTTTTATCATTATAGTGATAAAATAGGAAAATTTTATTGATGACGCCATGACTAGAAATTGATTTAAATATTTATGCATCGTTATTAAAAAATTTTAATTATTTTTAATTCTAATAATTAACGATGTTTAAATTTAAAATTTAAAATATAAAATACAATTATTAGAATAATTATAAAATGATTTATTTTTAATTAAATTATAAAAATTATCTTTATACAACTTTTATCTTTATCTTTATAGTAATACAATTGGGAAGTTTTATTGGTGACGTCGTGGTTAGAAATGAATTTCAAGATGTTAAATATTTATGTGTCATCATTAGAATATTTGTTTTTTAATTATAACAATTTGTTAGTCACGTAGCACGGATACTCAAGAGGGGGGTGAATTGAGTATTTCAACAACAATGAATAATTTTTACGGAAGCTTAAATTACTTTGAAAATAAATTGCTCAAATGATTGTACTAGTATTTTTCCAAGGACTTAAGCCACTTCTTAAGTA
>JASCZI010001312.1:0-16968 GCA_036250425.1 Stylosanthes scabra | reverse complement strand
TAGTCTAAGAAGTATATGGTGATGACAGGATATGAATGTTGAGCATGAATATGATTACTTAGATGATTTTTCCCCGAGTGAAATTGAGATTTAGAAAGAAATAGTTATATGCTACGAAAAAGAGGTAATTTTAAAGAAAACCCGAGAGTACGTGTAGGATTGCCTTGGTGATCCTGCTAGCTACTTTATGTAGTTTCGGTGCCTTTACCGTACTGAGAATCCAGTGGTTGGGATTCTCACCCGTATTATATTCATGTTTTTCAGATGCAGGTTTCTCATTTGGAAAGCAAGCGAAGTATCCTCTATTCTAAGAGTTTATCAGAGTTCTCCAATGTGTATGTTAAGTCCCAGTGTATGACACGGAGAATTAGGAGTGTATATTAGTAGAGTCAGTATTAATTGTAATTTGCAGTAATTATATAAATGACCGAAACTTCGCAGGTCTATGTACTAAAATGATGGAACCTTTTATAAAGTGGTATTTTAACATATGAAGTAAATTTTATGTACCCCAAGTGTATGGTTCTACTTTAATATGAAAATTTTAAGGATGTTTAGTTTTATTTGAAACCCTTATGTTATGTATATGTAAAAAAAAAAAAAAAATAGTAGTGACAACTAATAATGATTAATTATATCCGCGGTATGATTAATCAGTATTAGGATGTTACACAATATATTTCAGGGATTAATTTGAACATTATCTCCGCATATTATTGTTGGATACAAAATTCTAAGGTATTATTTTAAGTAGTATATACATTATAAACTTTATTCTAACATGATTAACTTTTGAAATTACTAGGTAACAATATATGTATGTCTTCCTCTTAAAATTCTTATGTGTCTAATAATTAACTTTAAAAGATTTAAAACTCTTTATTCATAGCTCTAATACTAATTATTAAACTATGAAATTTTCTATGCAAAAAAGATATCTTCCTCTTTGTTTAAACTTGAAAAATAAAAAAGTCGTAATTGCTACTTCTAATATTTTTAACCATTAAAATTTGTATGGAACAATATATATATATATTTTTTTTTGGTGACTGAACAATATATAATAACCTTTCTTTAATTTGTAATTTGTATGCAACAATTAGTGACGGACAGAGAAAGTTGTTTTAGTAGTGAGGAGAAAATATACTAAAATAAATTTTGTTAATGTTCTGGGCTGCTGGTCACTTGGCGAAGAGGTCCTCTTCGGATGCAAGTGTTCGTCTTGGCTCCAAAGAGGACGAACTTGGCTTCTAAGAGGTTGACCAAAGCTTGGAACGGTGGGGGTTGGACCTATAAGGCCACTCCGATGCTCAAGTTAGCAAAGTGTATTAGAGAGTAAAATATAAGAATGAGAAGATTGCATACCATGAGTTGAGACTAGAGTGATGTATTTATAAGCCTTGAGGATGGAGTGCACTGCTTTTGCAGTGTTAGGGTGAGGGAATCAAATCCCTATTTTTGTGGGATGAGGTCATGCAATTACTTTGACTGATTCCTTTTGGCTTGTTTTAAATTTAAATTCAAATAATGTTTGTTGTCTGTGCTTATCTCTTTTGGTCACATAATTTTAGCATGTGTTTAATAAGATTGCCATTAGGATAATTTGTTAGGTATAAGTGTTGGACCGAGTGATTTATTTGAAATTGGGCTCTTGTTTGTAACGGGCCATATCATAGCCCGGAAGCTTGAGCTGTACAGTTTGGTATCAGGTTGAGCTTATTTGATGTTCGATGTGTTTTTGAATGTTTGTTTTGGTGTTGGGCTATAACTCAGCTGCATATATAGCATGGTGAGGGTTGAAGCCCCCAAGTTTAAGTTGTTGAAGCTTTTTGTTGAGTCGGGTGAGCTGTTGGTTGAGTCGGCTGGACTGTTTATTTTTTAATAACCAAGTTGAGTTTTTGCAGATTTAATTATAAATCGACGGTTAGTAATGAATGGTGATAGTTATAAGTAATATGGATGTAAGCTCCCAAGGTCAACTTGGGAATTCGAAAATTAATTAAGCTTGTCATTAGACATTGTCTTCCTCATATGAAAGAGGGGAGCTGAAAAGAAGAATGATTTGATGCTTAAAGTAGAGAGTTGAGAGGATTGTTTTGAAGTATCTGATTGACGAATTGTTTGATAAATTTACTTATAGGTGAGCGTCTGTTAAATTGGTACCGATCTATAAGTTGGTTTGGTTGAATATTTGATTCTGATGTATGAGTTTAGGTTCAGTATTGTTCGTTACGTATGACTGAGTTTGTAAGTTGAGCCCCAGGCTCATTTTGTGGAAAGTATGTAATGAGGTAGAATATTATTGGCATCGAAATCAAGAAGTCGGTTTGATTAAGCACTGATTTGTAAATATCAGTTTGATATGAGAGCCAACCGATAGAGGTCGGTTTGTATTCAAATGGTTGATTTGATTAAGATCCGACTTGTTGATGTTGGTTTGAAAGCCAACCTGAAGAGGTCAGTTAGGCAAAGCTCTGATTAAATATCGGTTTAGAAAGCTGACCTAAAGAGGCCGGTTAGATAAATCTCCGATTAAATATCAGTTTATAAATTGGACAAACTTTATAAATTTGACTTGATTGCTCATAGAGTACTATTCGAATATGCAAATTGGTAGGATTTGCCAAGTTAAGACTTTAGTTTTAATTGTTAATAAATTGTCAAGTGAAGACTTGATATGATTATAAATAGGTTGCCAAGTGAAGACTTGGTTTGATTGTGAATAGATTACTAAGTGAAGACTTATTTTGATTGTGAATAGGTTGCCAAGTGAAGACTTGGTTTGATTGTGAATACCAATGAAGATTTGGTTTGATTGTGAATAGGTATAGTAGTTATACGTCTTTAAGACTAGCATATAATAGCATTTTGTATACGTGATAAACCTTGAAGTTATGAGTTAGAGTTCATGGCAAGCATTCAGATAAGAGGTTATCAATGAT
The DNA here is from genome assembly GCA_036250425.1 of Stylosanthes scabra. Taxonomy (NCBI): domain Eukaryota; kingdom Viridiplantae; phylum Streptophyta; class Magnoliopsida; order Fabales; family Fabaceae; genus Stylosanthes; species Stylosanthes scabra. The sequence continues at coordinate 14,026 of JASCZI010001312.1, read as the reverse complement.
GATTGATAATGATAATAACAATGCATGTCAGTTAGAGGACATAATAGATAATAGACAATTGTAAACATCAACATGGATAATATATATCATGTTAGAAAATCGATAATAGGGCACTAACTGAGCTTAGTGAGGTCTTGGCCGAAGTTTGAAAATTATCAAAGAATCTATTTAGATTGTAACTGTAGTAAAAAACTATGGTTTCCCAAGCGTAGTGAAAACTCGGCTTGGAGAGGATTATCAAATATCATTTAAGAACTTGTATGTAGTTCAACATTTGTGAACCCTTGTGATAGTAATTGAATTCGAGTTATAACAATGAGAATAACAAGATAGCAGTAATGAAAAAGGAAGGAAAGACATGTCAGAGAATTGATAAGTTATAAACGGGTTTAGCAATTCATAAAAGCATGAAAGAAAGTAAATAGTTGGTCATATTAAATTTGAGAAGCCAATATGGCCAAGGCACAGTATTAAGAATTTGCCGAACTTAATATCACCTTGGTTTGAGCATTGTAATTGACAAATGATAAGAATAATAATCATAATAGCAATGATGATACATATTAGTCATGTATAGAAAATATGAGAAAGTGTAAAGATGTGTAACAAAGTAGAAAGCCAATATTAATAGTTTTATAATAAGACTTTGGCCGAGGTATGACATGATGGTGTGCTTAGTTTGACCTCAGTTGAGGATAGTAATTGATAATGATAATCGTAGTCATATATGTTGGTCATGCATATAATGTATAGAAATAAAGAACAAAGCAGTGAATAAATAATAGTTGTTATAGAATGCTTATTTGGCCGAGCCAAATATGACCTCGACCGAGTTAGAAGATTGATAATGAATATAGCGTATAAGAAAAAGATACTATATTGCAAATCATTGTATATTTTCAAATTGTAAATTGATATTATAAAAATACTTAATTGACAATAGCTAGTAGACACTTCATTATATGAAATGAATAAAAGAGATCAGTTGGCTTAATAAAAGGAGTTTATTTTATCCAACATTATACGTTGGTTTGGTTGAGATTAGCGTTATGAGATTCTTTGCATTGTATTTCATTTCTTAGTCCACCGAGTTGTTTGGATTGTTATAATAGAACTGAAACTTTCAAATAAATTGAATTTGTAAAGATTGGAGTATATAATGAATAGTACACATGAAAAGTGTTAAAAGTAGAATATAAGCGATGTTATTTAGAATATGTACAATTTGGAAAGAAATCGAGTTTAGTTTGTATAACCGTAGTTTTATATTATACGTTTGAGATTCATGTATGATGAATAAAGTAAGAGTTCGACTGAGATTGCTATATTCGTTTTCAATTGAAAAGGTATTTAAAGTGTTTGAATAAATTTAGAATATACCTCCCTTTTAATGCAGTTTGTTGAGTTCGTTTCTAACATGTTAGGTTTGTGGTATAACATGATGAGTTGATTAAGAATACCGACTTAGAGGTTGGACTTGTGGTGGTCATAACCCCTCGACGTCAACTATTTTAAACTCAAGAGAAATGGTTTTACGGTGATAGATAATAAGGTATAGAAAGCGGGGAGTTGAAATTCGAAAATATGGAAAAGAACATTGTAAAGCATAGTAGCATGCATAACCGAGATATAGAAGTTAAAGTCGAGCTCTAAATTAGCATAAAAGAGACATTGACATGTATAATTGAGTTATAGAAAAATCGAGCTCCAAACTAGCTTGGCCGGGCTGTAAATTAACATAAAAGGAGAGTGGAAAGAATGGTAACATATATGACCGAGTTATAAAACATAAAGCTGAGCTCTTAATTAGCGTGGCCGAGCTATAAATTAGCATAAGAAAGGCATCGTAAAACATGATAATTGCGTAATAGAACTTAAGGCCGAGCTCTTAGATAGCGTGGTCGAACTGTAAATTATTATAAAAAAGACATTGGAAATCATGGAAACATGCATAACAGAGAAATAGAACTTAAGGCCGAGCTCTTAGTTAGCGTGACCGAACTGTAAATTATCATAAAAAAGACATTGGGAATCATGGTGACATGCATAACAGAGAGATAGAACTTAATTTCCGAACTGTAATTTAGCATAAAAAGACATTGGTAACATGTATAACAGAGAGATAGAACATAAGGTCGAGCTCTTAATTAGAGTGGCCAAACTGTAAGTTATCATAAAAAAGACATCGAATAACATGTCAACTTGTTTAACAGATAAGTAGAACATAAGGCCGAGCTCTTAATTAGAGTGACCGAACTGTAAATTGTCATAAAAAAGACATCAAAAGCATGACAACGTGTTTAACAGATAAGTAGAATATAAGGCCAAGCTCTTAATTAGTGCGGCCAAACATTAAATTAGTATTAAGAAGACATTATAAAACATGGTAATATCTATAACAGAGGAATAGAACTTAAGGCTGAGCTCTTCATGAGCATGGCCGAGCTATAAATTAATATAAAAGACATCGGAAATTATGGTAACATGCTGTAAATTAGCATAAAAGACGTTGGAAATCATAATAGCATGCATACTTGAGTTATAAAACATAAGGTCGAGCTCTGAATGAGTATGGCCGAGCTGTCTAACATGTTTGGCAAGTTGAAAAAACTGTTATTACTAAGGTATAAAACTTTTTTCCAAATTGTTTAACAGGTTTGACGAGCTGTTTTAACATGTTTGCCGGGTTGAAAAACATGTTCTTATTAATTTGTAAACTTTTTTCCGAGCTGGTTAATAGATTTGTCGAGTTGAAAAACTGATGTTTATCAGGTTGTAAAATTTTTTGTTTTTTTTTTAGTTGTTTATCAGGTTTGCCGAGGTTTTTAACATGTTTTCCGAGTTGTTTAACATGTTTTAATTTGTTAAAAGAAAAAGTAAGCAACAACAGAAAGCAGTAAACAGTTAAAGTGGTCAACAGTTATTCCTTAAAGATAGGAAAATGCAACAAAAAAGAAAAGATCATAGATGAGCTGTGTAGTATAACAGTTATCAAGTCCTAATTTTTAGGGTTGATTTTAACCGAGTTGTTTAGTCTTTCTGTTTAGTATAACAGAAATTTAAAAATTAAAAGATTGAAATTGAAATAAAGATGTTGAGGAGTTACACATAAGAATGTAAAAAACGTAGGAGAGAAAAAACAACATGAATTATAACAGCTTTTGAGGATTATGGTTATTAGGGCTTTGCATTTTTGAAATTGGCCAAGCTGTTTTGTATCTGACCGAGTTGTTTGGGTATTAAAAACATGAAATAGAGATAAAGATGGGGAGCAGCTACACATGTGAAAGCGTAAAAATAGTGCAGAAAAAGAGCATGAATTGTAGCACGAATTGTAGCACTTTATGAGATCAACGACTATTAGGGTTTTTTATTTTGGAGCCTTGCCGGGATGTTTTAGTACCAGGGCGGACTGTTTAAGTATTGTAGCAAGCATAATCGGTATTCTTTTATGAGTAAATATGATACTTGTTATCTTTTTGTTAACTGTAATGTAGATAGTTGAGGACAGAATTCCCAATGGATACTTTGATGGCTCAGTGAAGCAGAAATTGGATTCAACCCCATGGTTAGTAGCAGGGTGGTTGACTTTTTTCCTTCAGAAAGAGATCAGCGCGGATTGCAAGGAGGTCACCAAGGCAAGCGGTTAAGTGCTGCTCGGTGCGACTCCATTGTTAACTCGTCTCGATGCTTTAACTCCTGAAAAGAGAAGAAAAGCAAGGAAAAAATAAGATAGAAATGTGGGGACGTTAGTGTTCTGCCCCACAATAGGCGCCAATGTTCTAGGCTGGTCACTTGGCGAAGAGGTCCTCCTTGGATGTAAGTGTTCGTCTTGGCTCCAAAGAGGTCGAACTTGGCTTCTAAGAGGTTAACCAAAGCTTGGAACGGCGGAGGGTAGACCTGCAAGGCCACTCTGACGCTCAAGTTAGCAAAGTGTATTAGAGAGTAAAGTATAAGAAGGAGAAGATTGCATACCATAAGTTGAGACTAGAGTGATGTATTTATAAGCCTTGAGGATGGAGTGCACTGCTTTTGCAGTTGTTAGGGTGGGAGAATCAAATCCCTATTTTTGTGGGATGAGATCATGCAGTTACTTTGACTGATTCCTTTTGGTTTGTTGTGAGTTTAAATTCAAATAATGTTTGTTGTCTGTGCTTATCTTTTTTGGTCACATAATTTCGGCATGTGTTTAATAAGATTGCTATCAAACTAATTTTTAGGTATAAATATTGGATCGAGTGATTTATTTGAAATTAGGCTCTTGTTTGTAACGGGTCATATCAATTAAATATCAATATTTATACTATATAATTTTTAATTTTTTTAGTATTTTCAAAATTTAAACTCAAAATCTTAGTTAAATTATTTAATGACTGATTTAATTTGATGGCCGAATTTTTTTTTGTATTTTCAATTTTTAAACTCAAAATCTTAGTTAAATTATATATAATGTGACGATATATTCCTACATAACTCAAAATCTTCCTCTCATATTTTTGTTTGCATGGATTACTTTTAAGTTTTAATTACTATCTCTAATCTCTAATATTATTATTACTACCTTGCTTTAATTAACATAATGTGACGATAATACATAGAATAACACAACAAATATAGATAGTACGTATTACGGTATTACATGGTTTCATATGATCATGAACATACTTAAATAGATATCAATGTGAACAAAACACTTATTTTAAAAGGATACAATAGTATGTATTACATATAATCGGTTATACTAAGCATACATTAAAAATTAACTAACAAATCAATCACCAATATAAAAAATATATATTAAAATATAAAATATATATTAAAAATAATTTAAATAATATATATATTTATATATAAATATTTAATGACTGATTTAATTTTATAGCCGAATTTTTATGTCCTAACAACATTTTTGTTACACAATTTCATAGCAATTAGGAGACAAACGTGGTTTAATCATAACCTTAAGTGGAGTAGCTTTTTCATAAGTCCCTACTTGAGTTCCAGTCATATCAACATCTTCCATAGAAGAGATTTCAAAAGAATGCAAGAAGCTAGCCAGAATGAAGTGGATTATTTGAACTCCAAAGGAAATTCCAGGACAGATTCTTCTACCACTTCCAAATGGTAACAAATCAAAATGTTGACCCCTAAAATCAACATCTTTATGTGTTGTCAGAAATTTTTCTGGCTGGAATTCTAAGCAATCTGACCAAACACTAGAATCAGTGTTGATTTTCCAAATATTTGTGAATAGTATAGTACCTCTTTCTATATCATATCCACCTAAATTGGTATTTTCTGCAAATTCACGAACTGAAAGAGGAACTGGTGGATACAATCTTAATGTCTCTTTGACTATGGCTTGAATATATACTAATTTGTTTATATCTGATTCATTTATGCACCTTTCTTTCCCAATTTTCTTGTCAAGTTCTTCTTTTGCTTTTCCTAGCACACCTGGATTTCTTAATAAGAGACACATTGCCCATGTAAGAGCAGTCGGTGAGGTATCAATAGCTCCCACAATAACACTCTACAAAATTAGTACAGATCACGTAATAAGGAAATTGTTACATGTGTTAAAAATATAGTAGCTTACTTAATTTACGCGTATTTAGATTTGCATAACCTTTTCAAAATTAAAGAAATTTGATAAATCTACCCACGAAATAAAATTAAAATTTAAATGGTTTTGTTGAAGACATTTTTTTATAAATACAACTATAATTTTGTTCGTTTATAAATAAGGTATTTTAAATTTTCATACATAAAAATTACGAGAAGAAATGCTAGATGTATAAGATTTTTTTGTCAATCAAATATAATTATGTTGGAGAATAAATTTAAACTTAGATTTAATGGGTCATTTTGAGTTTTAACTCCGATAAAAATAATTTTTATTGCGTCAAATGTTTTTGACTTTAGTCACAAAAAAAAAAAAATGTTTTTGACTTTATAAAAATTTTATTCTCTATAAACTCTCGAAAATTAACTATACATACCAATGTGGTGGCTTTGCATATGGTATCAGCATCAAATGCATCGATCTTTCCATGAGAGAGACTTGAAAGCATAACATCAATGAAGTCTCGTTCATAACTTGTTGCTTCCTTTCCATCCTCATAATCCATTTTCTTTCTATGATCATCTAACCATTCACTCAAAATCTTGTCCATTTCTTTTGAAACTTCTCTCATGACTTTTTCACGACCCCCCAAATCTAACCACCTTAGAAAAGGAATAGCATCTCCCACTGTGAATTCCTCCAGAGCATGCATGTAGTCAGTAAAGACTTTCAAACACTTCTTTGCCTTAACCTCGCTCTCCAAATCCATGGTGCCAAAAACTCGCTTTCCAACAATCATTCTAAGTACCATATTAAATATCAATTCTTTGAACCATTGCTTTATGTCCAGAAACACATAGCCAGACTCATTCTTCTGAGTGGACCAAAAATTAAGAAGCTCTTTCATGGAAGCTTGAACTTCGGAGACACGAACATGACTTAGTTGCTCTACTCTTTGGTTCGAGAGAAGCTCTAAGTTCATGATCTTGCGGAGTTCACGCCAATATGAACCGTATGGCATGAAAGAAAACATGGCTCCATTGTACCCAAGAATTTCGGGCGAGACGAAAATAGGACGAGAAGAAACAAAGGAATCATTTTTTGTGAAGCATTCTTTGGCAATTTCTGAGTTGCTTAACACTACCATCTTTCTAGAACCAAGCTTCATCGCGAAAAGGGGTCCGTATTCGTCGGCTATAGCAGCAAAAGCTGTGTGAACTGGTTGTGAGGAAATAGAACCGCGCAAAAGTAGTGGAAGGTGACCGAGTATAGGCCATGCACCATCCACCATGGGAGGTTCTTTATGCTTATTGTGATGATGACCAACTTTGAAGGAACTAAAGAAAAGAACATAGATTAGGGTGGTAATGACAAAGAGGATTCCAATGGTAGTAGTGTTTAGATGGTTAGTTAGGATTGTTGAATCCATTTCTGTTGCTTAATATTTTGTGTATGGAGTTTAATTTTAGGGGATTGTGGATCAGGGATAAGTTTTAATGTTTCATTTGGATATTGTGTTAAAGTGTTAATTGCCTCCAATGTCTTCATTCCCTCTTCATCTTTTTAAATAGCAAAAACGGAGTAAATTGATAAAAGTATACAGTAAAAATTTTGTGTTAATATTTTGTGTATGGAGTTTAATTTTAGGGGATTCTGGAGCAAGGATAAGTTTTAATGTTTTGGATATTGTGTTAAGTGTTAATCGTCTTTTTTTAAGTAGCAAACGAAGTAAATTGACAAAAGTGTTCAGTAAAAATTTTGAGATAGACAAAAGTACCCATGAAGATTTTAAAACGACAAAAATATTCTCTAAAAATATTTAATAATAGACAAAAATACATATATCGTGTGTACTTTTATCTATTTATTGCTAATTAATGATATATATATGTTGTACTTTTATTCCTAATTAATTATATTTGGGATATACATTTGTTATTTCGAATCTTACTTTTACCCATCATAAAATTTTTTCTATATACTTTTATTCATTTATTCTAGCAAAGGCAATACTAAAGTTATTATCTATAAAAAAAAATCAGTTACAAAATTAATTGTTATGTATTTATATATAAATATATATAATTTAATTTATTTTTAATATATATATTATATTTTAATATATATTTTATACAAATTACTATTTTTAAACGTATGTATAACATGGTTGAAAGGCAATAATAAACAATTACTTTCAAATAATAAAAAGTACTCACGTAAAAATATCTTTAAATTGTGAATCATTAAATTAATTTAATATATTTAATAGAATAATAATTCTAGATGTATATCTATTTTTTTTAACCAAGCCCAACCAAGTTGTTCACGCGCATAATGTACGAACAGAAATTTATATGTACAACGAACATATTTTTATAGTTGACATAAACATGTTTTAAAATATGTTCGTTTGTTTTTAAATTTTCTATTCATTTTGATAGTAATATTCTCTTCGTACATGTGAAGTGAGAGTGAGCAAAATTCACTTGGTGTGACTTGGCTGGAAAAAAGAAATGTACATGTAGCATGATTGATAAATATATTTAGCTAAATTATTTAATGATTTCACAGTATAATTTTAGATAAATATCTCTTCAGTTGAGTATCATCCTAATTCATGTGTCAAAATCTTATGTGGGCATATTATGCTGCATGGCCACCATAATATTAATATTAACTAATTGTGATATATGTTTAATAAGTAGACAATAGTACATTAAGTGGTTAGTTTGTATTAATATTAACTAATTGTGATATATGTTTAATAAGTAGGCAATAGTACATTAAGTGGTTAGTTTGTATTAATATTAACTAATTGTGATATATGTGTACTAAGTAGGCAAATAGTAACAGTAAGTGGTTAGTTGGTAAGTAGGTTAAGCCACAAAAATTTAATATAAATTTAATTATGTAGGCAATCGAAACAAGTTTCATTTAAGTCAAAATTTTAATCAAGAGTAATAAGATTTTAATAGACTTGGTAAGTTAGGTACCCTTGATTTTTTCTTTTCAATATATATATATATATATATATATATTGACTAAGTCAACTAAGCCAATAAACTTCATATACCCCTTCTTTTCTTTTTTTCCAATGTCATTTTCTTCTTCTTTCAGCTGTTGCGAGCACCTTCTTTTCTTCCGTCGTCGTTGTCACCTTCATATTCCTCCTCACCTTCATATTCCTCCTCCTTTGTCGCCATTGTAAAAGTAAAATCTTCCTATATATAAAAGTATATATAAAAGAAGAAGAGTAAATGGTTGATTATTTGATAAGTGGTGTTTTATTTTATTGACAAATTGTAAAAATTAATGCTTTTTTTTATAAAAGAAGAGCACTAATAATTTATTTAACTTCTATACAAGACAAGTGACACATGAAAGTTGCAAAAAATAATATTCTTTTTATAAAAAGAAAGCACTAATTATTTACTAGTGCTTAGCATAATTACTTGATAAATGTCAGGAATTGAAAACAAGAAAAACTAAAAATTTAAAATAATAAATTTTGAATTTTGATATATAAATATTTTAAAATCAATAAATTAATTTAAATTAAAATAAAATGGAGTCTCGCGACTTGACAAGTGTCAGACAATAGAAATAAGAGAAACTAAAAATTTAAAATAATAAATTTTGAATTTTGATATATAAATATTTTAAAATCGATAAATTAATTTAAATTAAAATAAAATGGAGTCTCGCGACTTGACAAGTGTCAGGCAATGAAAACAAAAGAAACTAAAAATTTAAAATAATAAATTTTGAATTTTGATATATAAATATTTTAAAATCGATAAATTAATTTAAATTAAAATAAAATGCAGTCTTGCGACTTGACAAGTGTCAGGCAATAAAAACAAGAGAAACTAAAAATTTAAAATAATATATTTTGAATTTTGATATATAAATATTTTAAAATCGATAAATTAATTTAAATTAAAATCAAATGGAGTCTCGCGCAAAGCCAGAACATTACCTTAGATGTTTATATAAGTACTTTAGTTACTCAATCTATTATTTATAATTTTAACATTGACAAATGTTTAGTATAATTACTTGACAAGTGTTAGACAATGAATACAAGAGAAATTAAAAATTTAAAATAATAAATTTTGAATTTTGATATATAAAAATTTTAAAATTAATAAATTAGTTTAAATTAAAATACAATGGTGTCTCGCGCAAAGCGAGAGCATTACCTTAGATGTTTATATAAGTATTTTAGTTGCTCAATCTTTTATTTATGATCTTAACATTGACAAGTATCTAGCATAATTACTTGACAAGTGTCAAACAATGAAAATAAGAGAAATTAAAATTAAAAATAATAAATTTTAAATTTTGATACATAATAAGTTTAAAATCGATAACTTAGTTTAAATTAAAATAGAATTGTGTCTTGCACAAAGCGAGAATATTATCTTAGATATTGTTTATATAACTACTTTAGTTGTTCAGTCTATTATTTATTATTTTAACATATAAAATATAATAGTTGAATAAATTACTGTAATAATTGAATGCATATATGGTATTTTATATTTTAAACTATTAAAAAGATATAATGACAATTAAAATAAAAATAATAATAAACGCATTAAACAAAAACTTTGGAATAAAATTCCTAACAATACTTGTTTTCAATAAATAATTACTAATTTAAAACTTATTAAAAAATTTTGAGTTAAGATCGAATTAGATTGTATATGGTCAGGTGATAGAAATTGTATATATGTGTTAAAAGAGAGAGTTTAGAGATAGGTTTCCGCCTCTCTCATATGTGTGAATCTCATTTGTATCTAAGCTGACCCGGTTCATTAGTTTGGGCCAATGGGCCACTAACTCTCTCAAATCTGTTTGGGTATAAATAAGCCCAACTATTACCTTGTAATCACAACAAAACATAATACACAATTTCATCAAATAATAGAATCAAAGAAAGTTTTCCTTTTCTCTATGAGTCTTTCATTTCTTGTTCTTTAAGAATTAGTTTGCTTTACATGGTAGCTTCTAGTCTAAGATCCATTACAGAAGTCATCAATGAGGGCACCCACAACCAAGCTGCGCCATCTACAATAATTCAGAATACCATAATTCAGAAATCTCTACCAGTTCCCCTATCAGACAAGCTAAACAATGATAATTTCCTCACATGGAGGTATCTAGCAATCTAAACTATCAGTGGAGCCAAACTGCAACATCACTTGGAGAAAGAGAAGGTACCAATTCGGTTTGCCACTGAAGAAGATAAACTCACAGAAACAGAGACACAAGTTTACCAAGATTGAAGAGTAGATGACTACAATGTCAATTTTTGGCTTTTTGCTTCCATGAATCCTTCTTTCAAGCATAGGATTCTTGGTTGTCAATTTACTTATGAGGCTTGGAGCAGGTTACACATCTATTTTACTTCACAAACAAGAGCAAAAATAAGACAATTTCAGCTACAATTAAAAACTGTAAAGAAAGTGGAATCTAGTGCAGATTACCTATTACAAATCAAGAAGATTAAAGATGCTCTAGCAACTGTTGGAGTATCAATTTCAGAAACTGAACACACCAACATTATCTTGGATGGTCTCAATGAGGATTATCATCCTTTTATCACCTCTATCAACACAAGGAAACCACCGCTTTCCATTCCAGATCTTGAAGCAGCTCTAATGGCTGAGGAAGAACTTATTAAAAGTCTAAAGAAACCAAATTCCTCAATGGTCCAGGTCAATGCACACAAGCTGCAAACACTAGTCAATAGAACACAAAATCAGAATTGCAATCAAAAAATTGGAACAACAATTCAGATAATTGGAATAACAATTCAGAAAATTGGAATACTACTAATAACTCTGGCAGGGGAAATGGAAACAATTTTGGAAGAGGAGGCCACGGAGGCCATGGAGGTAGAAGAGAAGGAAGAAATTCATGGAACAACAACAATCGACCACAGTGTCAAATCTGTGAAAAGCTAGGACACAGAGCTAGCTACTACTTCTTCAGATATGAACAACAAACAACAAATACTCAACAAAATTCAAGAAGTTCTTGGAATCCCGATAATTCTGCCCTACCTCCACCTACGAGTTTCCATAATCCTAGAGCTATGCTAGCCAATCCAAATTCTATATAAGACCCATCATGATATGCAGATTCGGGTGCATCACACCATTGCACACCAGATGCAACAAATCTGCAGCAATCAACAGATTATCAAGGACAAGAACAGGTCTACATTGGAAATGGCACAGGTATCAGCATTAATCATATTGGACAGTCTTACTTTCATCTTATTCCTACCTCTACACGTTTCTATCTATATGATTTACTACATGTTCCTTCTATAGCATATAATTTGGTTAGTGTATCACGCTTTGCAAAGGATAATCATGTTTATTTCTGTCTGATTTTTGTTTGGTTAAATGTCAGGATACTCACAAGGTTCTTCTTAAAGGTATAGCAATTAAGGGCATGTATAGATTTGAAAGAATAGATATTCCTAAGACAATTTCTGCTTTACATACACCTGCTATTTTTACTACTTCCTGTTATTCTGTAGACCTTTATCACAAAAGATTTGGACATCCAAATGCCAAGATTGTTCATCAGATTATAAATAATTTTTCATTACCAATTAATAAAGGAAAGTTACATGATTTAGTTTATAAATACTGCTGTATGGCAAAATCACATAGATTACCATATTTTCCCTCTAACACTGTTTACACTACTCCTTTGAGTTTGATTGTCTCAGATGTATGGGGACCAGCCCCTGTTATATTTAAATCTGCGGTACAATATTTTGTTTTTTTCATTGATGTTTTTTCCAGACACACAACTATCTATCTTATTGAAAACGGATCAAAGGTTCTAAAAGTTTTTAAATTGTATAAAACATATATGGAAAAATAGTTTGGTTATGCTATTAAAGCTTTTCAAACAGACAATGCTAGGGAATTTTTATCTATCTAAGAATTTTATATCCTTTTTAGCACAAGCAGGAATTCAACACCGCTTAACATGTCCACACACACCACAACAAAATGGAATTGCAGTAAGAAAAAATAGACATATAGTGAAAACAACTTTGGCACTTTTAGCCACTGCTTCTCTACCCCTCTACCTATGGGATGAGCATTTTGCTATTGCTGTACATCTCATAAATAGGCTGCCTTCTGATAATACTGCATCTAAATCTCCTTTTGAATTATTATATGGCTATGTCCCAGATTATTCATATATGAGAGTTTTTGGTTGCTTATGTTTTCCTCATATTAGGCCCTATAATACTCATAAACTAGAATATAGATCTCAACCATGTAATTTTCTAGGTTATTCAAATCAACAAAAGGGCTATAAATGTCTAGCTAAGTATGGTAAATTTATTACTTCTAGAGATGTAATTTTTTATGAAAATTCTTTTTCTTCTACAACTTTTTTTGACACTGATGATATAACTGATTTAACTACTACTAATGCTTCTGCTGAGTTGTTACCAAGTTTCACAGCTATCCCACCATCCATAATTAACCCAATGACCACTATCCCTAACCCACCCATTACCTGTCCTACAACACCTACACAACACACTACATCTCCAACCACATCATCCTCTTCACCTACCACTACTGAACCAGTAGTAAGATCTAGAGAATCACTTCCTATTTCTAATATAGAAAACCAATTACCCTTCCCAACTACTACTGTCCCTAAAACCAAACCAATCACAAATACACATAATATGCTAACAAGATAAAAAACTGGCCACTCTCAACCGAAAGTGCTCTAGGTAAGTAATACTATTCCTGAAAATAATTAATTTTACTATTATTTCTAAATCGATTAAAACTGCTTTACTATCACCAAAGTGGAAAGAAGCCATGCTTTTTGAGTATAAGGCATTCTTATACCACAAAACATGGACTCTAGTTGACCCCCCAAATAATGAAAAGATTATTAGTTGCAAATGGATCTATACTGTAAAACGAAATGCTAAAGGTGAAATTATTCGGTATAAGGCTAGACTTGTAGCTAGGGGTTTTATTCAAACACCGGGTGTGGATTTTGATCAAGTTTTTTCTCCTGTTATCAAACCGGTTTCAATTAGGATAATTCTAACTCTAGCACTATCTAAGGGATGGAAAATAAAACAATATGATTTTCATAATGCCTTCTTAAATGGTAACTTAAATGAAACTGTCTATATGACACAACCACCCGGTTTTACACATCCTAATCCAAATTTGGTTTGTAAACTAAACAAGGCTATCTATGGTTTGAAGCAGGCCCCTAGGGCCTGGTATCTTACAATTACAGGGACTCTACAATCTCTTGGTTTTTATGTTACAAAATCTGACACCTCTTTATTATGTAAGTTTTCCAGTACTTCTGTTATATATATATATATATATATATATATATATATATATATATATATATATATATATATATATATATATATAT
>JASCZI010001309.1:0-11587 GCA_036250425.1 Stylosanthes scabra | reverse complement strand
CATAGTACTCAAATAGCGTTTCCCCATGAAGTTGAGTAATTCCAGAGATCTCCTTTCTGATGGCATTTGTTCTTGATGGCGGAAAGTACTTTTCAAGGAATCTTCTTTTGAAAACCGCCCAATCCGCAGTTACTTCTCCAGACAGAGTATGATACCAATCCTTGGCTCTGCCCTCCAAAGAGAATGGGAAAGCAAAAGCTTTCACTGCGTCTTCATCACCCCCAGTCATTCGGGTGGTGGCACAGATCACATCAAAGTCTTTCAAATGCTTAATCGGGTCCTCACCCGGCATCCCATGGAATCGCAGAAGCAAATTTATAAGACCAGACTTTAGTTCAAAATTTTCATTCAACTCTAGAAATCGAACCGGCTGATTTTCCAGAGCCATACTTGCTCCGCCCATTTGTTTCAGAGTAATCCTGGGAAGGTCTCCCGTGTTGGAGGTACCTATATCAGAAAAAGAAGATATTTCAAAGTCAAAATCAGAATCAGATGAGTAAGAGGAATTGTTTACGGATGCCAGATTTTCAGTTTGAGAACGCAAGTTGTTCTCAAACTCAATTCTACGCCTAACTTGCCTTGCACGTCTAAGTGTTCTTTCAATTTCAGGATCAAAAAGTAGCAAGTTAGGATCAGAATTCGACCTTGGCATTCAACAAACAATTCATAAGTGAAAATAAGAAACTATCTAACAAACTAACAATTTTATCCTAAATATTCACAGACTAACATATCCACAATATCAACATATTCACAAACAACCATGAACAAGCGCACATATTTTCAATTCCCCGGCAATGGCGCCATTTGACGGATACCCCGCGGCCGCTCCCGCGACCGGTTCCGAATTCCTTAGTTTTCAAAACAGAGAGTATCGTTGTAGAGGAATCCAAACCAGAAGTGAGACTAACAGCGGGGTTCGTCAACAAGAAAGGTGTCACAGAGTTGCAATCAATTAAAAATACCGAGTATTGAACTCGGGTCGTTCTCCCTAGGAATTGAAATATTGTGGCTCGCGAATGGTTGTGAAAATATCAGGGTTACAATGGTTGAGTATCGGTAACAAGAACAAAAATAAGAAATAGCAAGAACTGATGATAATAAAGGTGCTTGGTCTTGGGTTGAAGTATAATGTGTCCCTATGATCACCACTAATCCCAATTATGAATGGTTGTCACGTAAGGCACAAAACTCATTCTGTCAAATGGTCGAATGGAGGGAACTAACCCCGTTCCGAACGTCCTATGCGTACACAATAACGTAGAACCAAGGTCTCAATAGAACTCGAGTAAATCCCGCGTCACTGGGAAGAACTCACCATGGTGATTTTTGCACCTAATTGAGTCTGTCTCATTTAAGGTTCTCCCGTTATTGCCATTGGCATAGCGTCATCAGAACAGTTTTAATTCCAGGCCTTAACCCATTCTTATCCTTAGGGATTAGTGGCTAAGATCATCCACACTTCAACCCATGACCAACGCACAAGAATACTACTCCATAATTATAAGAAACAAAATATCAAACACTTGGTGGGCATAATAAGTAAGCATGGTAAATAGCAAGAGATAAAGTAAATCAAGATGATCAATGAAGTAAATGAGCAAGAGAATTAACAATTAACACTAAAGGAACAAGAAAATAGCAATAGATCATAAGAGGAAAGTAAATTTCAGCAACAAGAAAATAAGAACTCAAGAACATGAAAGCTAGAAATGAGAATAGAGAAAGAAATGAAAAAAACAAGTAGAGATTGCATTAATTAAGCAAGAGTAGCAATTGAAAAGTAATTAAACACTACAATTAACTAAGAGTTTAGCTAGTGATGGCTGTAAATGGAAGGGGAAATTAAAGAACCTAAGAGAGAAAATGAAAGGTATGAAGAACACTCCCAAAAACTCTCTAAACTATTTTCCAAAACTACAATTGATCCTAATGTGTGAGTATGCCTTGTGCTTCAGCTGTTCTCCCCCCATATAGGTCGAATTGGGCTTCAAAGAGGCAAGGCCTTGGCCCGGAAATGCGAAATTCCAAATCTGCCCTTCATTAATTTGCATTCAGCGTAAAGTTGCGTACGCACATATAGAGTTGCGTACGCAACCTAGTCTGGACAGCTTCCTCTTCATGAATCCTTGCTTCCAATGCTTTCCTTAGCCTTTTCCAAGTATTTTTCAATCCCTAAAGTCCTGAAATATGCTAGCAAACACATCAAGGCACCAAGTGGGATGAAATTGTATAAATTCTACTCAATTAAGGCTAGTTTAGCACATATTTATCAATTAGAACTAATATAGCAAAGATTCGCAAACATGGCTAATCACAAGCAATTTATGTGGAATTAGATTGATAAACCCATCAAATTTAACACATATTTTATCATGAAATATGGGTTCATCAGACGGGCGAGGTGATGACAGGCGAGGGCAGCAACGCGACAGCTTCGACAGAGAGGGAAGGTCGAGGCTGCCTAGGCGGGGATGGTCGGTTGGCGACGGCGGCTACAGATTTGGGAGTGTATGGTGTTCTTTAGATTTGTGAGTTGAGGTTTGAGTAATTGAGTTGAGTCCTAGAGAATTAGGGTTGCCGCCTCCACTGAAAGTCTGAAAATGAGAGTTTAGTTGACCTAGGGTTTGCATACTTTCATATTTATACATGTTACTAAATGAAAAGGACTTGTACATATTTAATGCATATAATTTAAAAATTGAATGAATAGCTCAGTGGTAAGGAGGATTTTGTGCATCTAAGGGGTCATGAGTTCAAACCCTTATGCTCTTTTATTTTTTAAATAATCATGTACATATATGGAATACCACATTCAACAAGTTCAGTGAACTCAGAAGTAACTGCGAGTAAAGCAGCATGGAGTTCTACAGAAGCACTTATTGCACTATTCCAGCAACTATATTTCATCTCATTGGAGCAACTGCTCACATTTGTTTTAGTCTTAAACACTTTATTCTGTTAAACACATTAATCCAATTAAAATTGTCATGCCAAATGGTTCACAAACTATTACAACCTTATGTGGAACAGTTTTCTTTTCAAGCGATTTTTATTTAACTGAGGTTTTATATGTGCCAAGTTTTAAATGCAATCTTATTTCTATTTCAAAAGCCACTAATGCTTTATCTTGTTGTTTTATATTCAATGCTCATAATTGTGAGATTCAGGAGTGGCCTATCTTGAGGATGATTGGAGTTACTGATCAGAAACAAGAACTGTACACAATGAATACTCAGGCAAAGCTGGTTGTTAACTTTAGTAAATTGGAAGAAAATATTTTGTATATAGTAACAAAAGAACATAGCAATACTTCACAACTTCACAAAGTGTTCTTTGGCACTATAGTTTAGGCCTCATTTTTTTAGTAGATTACAACAATTACGAACATTGCATCCATTCATATCATGTTCAAACAATAATGTACCATGTGATCCATGCCATTATGCAAAACAAAAGAAGTTGTCTTTTTCTAATAGTTTGAGTACATCTGAATTTTCTTTTGATTTGATTCATGCTGATATTTGGGGACCTATTTCCACACCATCTACTTCTAGTGCTAGATATTTTCTTACCATTGTTGAGGATAAAAGTAGGTTCACTTGGATATTTTTCATGAAAAATAAATCTGAAACTCGCTAATTTTTTAGAGGTTTTTGTTGAAATGATTTACACACAAAAGGGAATCATGATAAAAGCCATTAGAACTAATAATGGCCTGGAATTTTTAATGACTTCTTTCTATCAGGAAAAGGAAATTTTCCATCAAAGGAGTGGTGTGGAAACTCCACAACAAAATGGAATTGTTGAAAGAAAGCATCAAGATATTCTAAATGTAGCAAGAGCTCTCATATTTACTTCTAATCTTTCAAATTGTTTTTGGCATTATGTGGAGCCATCCAGGTAATTAACATAGTACCTCAAGTTGCATTAAAACACAGCCCATATCAGATTCTTAATGGCAATATTTCAGATTTAACTTATCTAAAGGTGTTTGGTAGTTTGGCGTTTGCTTATACTCTATGTGCTCATCGAAAGAAATTGGATCATAGAGCACGAAAGTGTGTTTTTCTTGGATACAAATTAGGTACAAAAGGCTACATTTTGCTTGATATCAAAACCAAAGAAGTTGTCATTTCTCGAAATGTTGTTTTCTATGAATCTTATTTTCCCTTCAAAGAGATTTTGTCTTCACATGATCAATCTTAAGGCATTAAAAAATCGTACGCTCAAAATTCTAACCAATCTAATTTTGGAACCAATTTTCATTGTGATCCTTTTTGCAATAATGAGACATCAAATGAATTGATCAATTTGGACACTCTTTTGAATTTTCAAAATGATCCACAGAGAATATTAGTGGATCGAATTCTAATTAAATCATCTCATCTGAACCCCATGCACCTGCATCTAATTCTCATGCACCATCCCTTAGTTCTCATTCACTTGAACATGTGTCTCATGATCTTTCTGCAACACAACCTTCCAATTTAGAAGAAAATAATTTGAATCACGTTGCATCATTAAATAATCCAAATAGTACATTTGAGGCTAGTGAACTTAGAAGATCATGTAGGCAAAGACAACAGCCAGCCTATTTGCAAGAGTACCATTGCATGTAAGTCAATGCTTCAACTCAGCAACCTCTAACTTCCTTTGAGGTGAGGTATCCGATATCCAATTATGTGTCTTACGACACACTGTCAACAAGGCATAAAGCATTTTCAGCTGTCATATCCTCAACTACAGAACCAAGAAGTTATGAGGAGGCAATCCTTCATGATTGTTGGCATAAGGCAATAAGTGCTGAACTGAAGGCTCTTGAGGAGAATAAAACATGGAAGCTGACTTCCCTTCCTTTTGGAAAGAAGGCACTCAATTGCAAATGGGTTTTCAAGACCAAGTTCAAACCTAATGGTGAAGTAGAACGCCACAAGGCAAGACTCGTTGCTAGAGGCTTCACCCAAACAACAGGTTTTGACCACTTTAATTCTTTTAGTCCAATTATCAAGCTCACCACTTTGAGAATGCTTTTAGCTATTGCTGCTGCTAAAGGATGGTATGTCCACCAATTGGACATCAACTCTGCTTTTCTTCATGGAGATTTAGTAGAAGAGGTGTACATGAAACCACCATTTGGATTGGCAGTTCTAGTTGGTTGAGTTTGTAAGTTGGAGAGATCCTTATATGGATTGAAACAAGCTAGTAGGCAGTGGCATCAGAAGCTATGTCATGTTCTCATTCAAGATGGATATGCTCAATCAATATTAGATAGTTGTTTGTTAACTAAATTATCTGATTCTAGCTTCACATGTATTCTTGTCTATGTGGATGACTTGGTTTTAGCAGGGGATGATTGGAGAGAAATTGCTAGAATCAAGCAGCTCCTTGATGATAAGTTTAAATTAAAGATCTTGATGAATTGCAATTCTTTCTTAGTTTATAAATTGCTAGAAGTCAACAGGGCATTGCCATGTATCAACGCAAATATACTCTTGACTTGCTTGATGAGTTTGGGTTGATGAATGCAAAACCAGCCTCTACGCCAATGGATTATGCAACACATTTATCTAAATCTTCAGGAACTCCTCTTGATGATGTGCTCCTTATAGATGGCTAATTGGACGTTTGATTTACCTGACGAATACACGACCAGATATATGCTTTGCTGTTAGCAAGCTCAGTCAATTCCTGAATTGTGCCACAACAAAACATTTCCAAGCTGCTCTTCATGTACTTTGATACCTCAAAGGTGCTCCGGCCAAGGGAGTGTTGTTTTCAACCTCTAATAATCTCACACTTACTGCATTCTCGGACTCACATTGGGGATCTTGTCCAGACACTAGGCGTTCAATATTTGATTTTATTTCTTTCTTGGGAAGTCATTGATTTCTTGGCGAATTAAGAAGAAACACACTGTAGCTTGCTCCTCAGCTGAAGCTGAATATACAGAGCAATGGCTCTTGCTACTTGTGAGGGAGTGTAGCTTTCTTACTTGTTGAAGGACTTTAGGATACCACTCCCTCGAGCCATTGTTTTATATTGTGACAATCAATATGCTCTCTATAACGCTGCTAATCCTGTCTTTAAAGAAAGGACTAAGCACATAGAGATTGACTGCCATACTATTCATGATAGAGTTCAAGAGGGACTGATTAAGTTTCTTCCAATTTCTTCAGCAAATCAGGTTGCTGATGTTCTGACCAAAGTCTCTTTCACCTAACAGTTTCCTTTCTTGCAATGTCAAGTTGGGTCTCATCAATTTTCATGCGCCCCAACTTGAGGAGGATGTAACTGAGATTATATGTAATTATATTTAGCTATCTTATTATGTACTCCTTAGGTACTGTGACATGTATAGTTTATTAGAGTAGATTTTAAGTGGATAGATATCTAGTCTATGTAGGGAATAGGCTTGTACATATATATACAATTTATAAAAATA
Organism: Stylosanthes scabra; assembly: GCA_036250425.1. Taxonomy (NCBI): domain Eukaryota; kingdom Viridiplantae; phylum Streptophyta; class Magnoliopsida; order Fabales; family Fabaceae; genus Stylosanthes; species Stylosanthes scabra. The sequence continues at coordinate 5,142 of JASCZI010001309.1, read as the reverse complement.
ACAAAATAGCTAAACCATTTTTCATCTTTCAATTTTCTCTCTCCTATCTCTGTGCTCTCTATTTTCCATGGTTTCATTTTCCATGGTTTCTTGCAATGTCATTCTGCTTATGATGTTGGGTATATTATGTAAATACATTATGAATTTAATTTTAAGAATAATGCTACGGAATCAATGTTAGGAAGTCATTAGGGAGCCAATAATTAAATTATCATCCAAAATTAAAAAGTTATCATCTAAAATTAAAAAAATTACATTCACATAATATATAAGTTATTATCCACATAGTATACAAATTATCATTATCATCCATAATTTATTTATGTGTTGGCTCCCTATTAGTCATTATGGGTTGGCTTCTTAATCTTTTTCTAATTTTAATGGAGTGCTGGTATAAATCAATTTTATTAACCATTCAATCACTTTTTTTATATAATTAATTAAAGCACTTGATTCCGAAAGGAAAAAAGTATATGCAAAACATAAAAAAGAAAATAACGAGTTAATAAAAAATACTCATGTATAATCTAAAAACCAAACTCTTGTTGCGAAAATAAGAGTTAATAAAAATTACGTATAAAACATCATAGCCCTGCCAAAACACCATGTGAAAGAATATAAAGCAACATTGCGAATCTTGTTGCGTAATTAGATGCACAATTTCAGATATTCTAATCTAGAAAATCATCAATACTCATCAACCGTGTACTAACCTCTCTAAAGAAAGTACATTTGTTCGTAAGAATCGATCTTCCTAGTGGATCTCTATATTCTCCAAACTCGCACCCTGATTGTCTCTTTTCTCCAATCTTCCCGGTAGATCATCTTTATATTCTCCAAACTCTATTTTCCTTAACCCAAAATTATCTTACAACATTATTATTCTCCGCTTTCTACTTAAACATCTTCAGTTTACTCTGCCTTCTGATCTTCTTCTGCTTTGCTTGTCTTCTTTTCAACGCTTGAGTCTCATACTCTCATTTTGTTTTTATAAAATTGATATAAAGTCTACTTCATCGTCTTTCAATCACATAAATATCATTTTAGCAAAAATAATTACTTTTATATATATTGATACGTAAATAACCATTTAAATTATTCAATGTAATTAGACAATTATACAAAGTATTTTATATTTTCATTAAACTCTACTGACGTTGATATATAGAGTATTATTTCTCCAGATATGGTTGGGCAATGCAATATGTTGAAAAGCAACTTTATAATTCACCGTGGCATTATCTACTACAAAAAGAGAATATATATTTGCAACGAAAGCAGTAAAAAGAAGCAATAATTTGACTCAAAAGTTTGAAAGGGATTTTGTACAAGGTGTTATCTTAATTTGGATTGGAAATTCTGAATTGGATAAGGTACTTATTGTTTATTAGAGGTATAGTGGATAGTGGATAAAAAATCCAGTAAATTAAATAATATCAATGTTAATTACTATAAATTAATTTTTTATAATTAAATAAACTTGTTATATTTTAAAAATCAGGTGTAAAATTATTACTAAAAACTTATATTATAGATTATTTTAGAATATTTTGTGTTAATCTAAAATTATTTACTATATCTTTTTCATGTACTTAATAAAAATCAATGAAATGTATACATACATAAACAAATTAAAGGGGAATTGCCTGCTTATTTTCATATTAATTGACAATGGATTAAGTGGCGGGAAGTATATAAAAACAACCTAAATCACTTCTTTTTTTCCCCCCTGTATATGTACTTCTTGATTTATCCAATATCCAAAGTAAATAGGTTCGATAATATTTTGCATGCTATTTTCATTTTGTCTTGGTTATGTGGTTATTATTTCTTAAAAGGCAATGTCGAAGGGAAATTTTTAACTATCCGTAAAATATGAACTTATTTTTATTTTCTCTTTTTTGGGTCAAATTTTGTAATGAATGAATTTTTAAAAATAAAACTGAACTTTCACCTTTATCACACTTAAAATGTGACAGTAGAGAGAATAGGAAATAGGTCCACCACACATTTAACGCGGTTTATACCTAAAAAGCGTGACATATTACTCAAAGGTTGCAAATTTTTGTTCAACTTTAATTCTTTTTAAATGCCACATTGCATAAATTATTTAGTGTTGTAGAGACTACATACTTAAATTTAATTAGATAGTTCAAGTTAAATAATATAACTGAAAAAGGCTAGGAACCAATACATTATTATGATTAATAGGGAGCCAACACATAGTTACGAATGATAACTCATATAAATTTTAGATGATAACTTAATCTTGGATATATAAGTTACGGATGATAATTCATATAAATTTTGAATGATAATTTAATTATTAGCTCCCTAAATTTGGTTCAGTAGCACTATTCTATATAATTTTCTGTCCTTTTATAAACACATTCACACTTTAGGTTAAAAGATATATTCGACTCTGGTAGAAATGGTATGTTGTATATAAAATCATTTATATGCTTTTACTTTTAAAAGGGATGATTTATTATTCGGATCTCCAAAAAGGAGCTCTCGTGATGGTGAGAATTGTTTCACAGCCACTTCCTTATATCCAAAATTGGACATCGGAACCTGAAGTTTGTATGAATATATATTTGTAGATGACTAACTAATTATATTATATATCACATAAGATTTTATACCGTTTTATCAATCCGATCTCTTATACAAATATATTTATAAGGAATAGAGACATTGACCGTGAATACTGAATCGTGGAGAAAAAAATTGGATAATAATAATAATAATAATAATAATAATAATAATAATAATAATAATAAAAATAATATAAAGAGAAATTAAAAAAATTAATTATTTCACTCAATTCATTTATCACTACAAGAAAGTTTCGGAATAGCAACCGATTTTAGCGATCGACTTTTTCGAGTTCTAATAGCGACCGTTTTTGCAACCGATTAGGTCTATTTATACCAAATTATAAATCGGTCACTAAGGCCAAGTTTCTTTAACGACCAATTTAGAGATCGAAATTATTTTAATGACCAATGAAAAATCGGTCGCTAAAATTACTTAGCGACCGATTTAGCAACAAAAAGAGAACACACTGACTTTGTTGATTTTGGTCGCTAAATCGGTTGCTATTTTTTATGTTAGCGACCAACTTAAAGTTGGACAAAAAGACAGGTTGCTGAGTCGGTCACTAATTTACAATTTTGTTAGCGACCGATTTACCATTCAGTCGCTAACTTAAAATATTTCAAAATAATAAAAATAAAAGAAAACTCACGGTTCTCACCAAAAACACCCTCAATCACTCACTAGTCACCAAAAAACCCTAAATCGGAGAGAGTGAGAAAGAGAGAGCACAGTAGCTTCCGATCTGCCGCCTCTGTTAGCGACGTCCGTCGCCAACGCTTCCTCATTGCCGTTCTCGTCCCATCACCATCTTCCTCACTTGATCCGTCGTCGCCTTCTTTCGTTCTCTTCCAGCTTGCTGTTGGCTAAAGAGTTTCGAGTTTGCTTCTTCCGTCATTGTCACCGCTGGTCCCTCGTTCTTCTCGTCGCCATCCTCCTTTGCTCCTCCGTTCGTCCACGCCGTGTTGTCGCCATTATCTTCCGGTCTCCTTCTCGCTGTGTCATCGCCGTTCTCTGTCGCTGACATCACGTCCAAGGTCTAACCACCACCGTTCTCCCTTTCTCTTCCCTTTCGAAGCTTACCCGTTGTTGTGTTGTGCTCTGTTTGGTTTCAATCTGACAGAGCTGAGGTTGTTGAGTTAGGGCTTAACTCCTACATTGGTAATAGTTCAGATTACTTCTTCTTCAACATTCTCGAATACTCGTTCTTATTCTTCTCTGTTCTATATGCTTTTGCTTGTTGCATTTCTCCTCTTTGTTCTTCAAGGCTTATTAATAACTTTTATCTTTTGTATGTGTTAGCTATTTAATTAGTTGTTAGTTCTAATTTCTGAATTTTAAATTGTTATGATTTCTGAGATCAATGCATTTTACTTTTTCTGAGAAGCACTTCATAACTCATTTATGTTTGAGTATTTATATATGAAAAACATGTTTTAATTTTGGTATATGTAAAATTTGTAATTAAGGAAATAGTAATAGCCTCTATCTGGCTATCAGCAACATAGCGACTGATTTGGCGACCAAAAGATTGATTGCTATAATAGAAAATAAAGTTCCTCCTAGCAACCGAATTAGCGACGGAATCATTGGTCTCTAAATAGCGACCGATTTAGCCACTAAAAATTTGGTCGCTAATTAGCGAGCGAAATGTAGAGACCGATTTAGTGACCTAAATTTTGGTCACCATTTAGCGACGGATTTCAGTAGCGACTGATTTTAGTAGCGACCGATTTGGTAAGATGTTGAATCGGTCGCTAAAATTTAGCTATAAAGGTTTTAGCGACCGACAAAATCGGCCACTATTTCGGAAAATTCTTGTAGTGTATATACTTGAGTATATTTACATTAGTTAATAAGACTTTTCTAATTGAGCTAAAGGCCAACTTTTACTCTTAATGCGCAGCTAAAAAGAGGTAAGGTATTTTTGTTTTGTATGTCTCGATACTGTAGCTTTTTTAGCTATGGTATTATCAGCTGTGGAGAGATTTGCTTAACCACTTATATGCCCAGTTTTGATGCACATAAACAAATAACATGTCAAAATAAATAATACTTTTAATTACTTATGAAGGAAAAGTTCTTTGTAATGGAGAAAAGAAATTATAAAAGAAAAATGTAGGAAACAAGTATTTTTAGTAAAAAAAAGAAAATTAACTATGAGACAATCACCTAACAAATAGGTACTATCTTGTTCTCATTTAGCATAATCAAAAGCATCAAAACACGTATAATTGCATGCATGTGATAATATATAATCTTCAATCTGGCATCAATATAATATAAACAACAAATTCAACATAAACGGAAATAATTAAGTAAATGTCAAAATTCGAATAATATACAGCAATTTAATTAGTATCCAGCAACACATAACAAACCCTCGAATGCAGAATACCATTGAAAAAAAAATGGTTTCAAAATCCCTAAACCAAATAGAAATCAACTTAGCCCCTCAACCAGTTAAAGTAAATTAACAAACTGATTCTTTTTAAATTTTCATATTTTATATATATATATATATATATATATATATATATATAT
>JASCZI010001305.1:1347-17069 GCA_036250425.1 Stylosanthes scabra | reverse complement strand
ATATATATATATATATATATATATATATATATATATATATATATATTATCTTATAACATAACCAACTAAATAAGTTTTCTTTGTTGTTTTCTATTTTTTTTGAAAATGAAAACAAAAAACAAGTAAACCGCGCCCTTAATTTTTCATTTTCTGTTAACCCTTTTTTTTTTTTGGTAAACAGAGGGCTAGAGACCCAAAATAAACTAGAAAAACAAACACTCCACACTCCAGGGCCACGAGCCCACGAGACCCCAATCTAATAACATCATCAAACAACCAAGTTTCTAAGAACACAGGGAGGGGAGTTCTAGTATTGAATAGAAGGCGAGCTCTACTATATAGATGATAACTTCCCATCTACACATGTAGACAAGAGGTGGTGGATGATGATAGATTGGATTTGTGGGCCCACCATGATGAAGAACGGTTATCAATAATGGATTATGAGTGAACGGATGTGCTTATGTTTGGGTAACGCAATGATTAGCTAATATAATCTATTAAAATATAAAAAGAATAGAGTTGATGTTCATTATTCACCATTTAGTGTTCCTCTCTTGTTGATATGTGTTCATCGTTGAATGATCGCAAAATGTCTACGGGCAATTGGTCGATGAGTGTCAGGTCCAACAAATTTGTTAATCTTATATAATTATTAAAATTATAAATAAATAATATAATGATTATAATTATAATTATAATTAAAACAGCAACTATTAAAGCAACAACTAATTAGAGATTTTAAATTCAAATATCCCCTCAATCAAATTTCTGATATTTTTTTGAAATTTTAATTGAAAAATACACTATTATTCAAATTTAAAATTAAAAGGCATGCTATAATTTTGAGATTTTAAAATAATTATTCAGTCTAGCCAATCCATGAGTGATTTCAGGAGATATTTTAAATTTTAAAATTTGAATAGAGACAATTATGCAACAAAAATTTAACAATCATTTAAATTAAAGTTATTAACATTTATATTTTAAATGTTGTTTTGGTGAGTGTTGCTAATTCTTTTAAATTTAAAAATTTATCATTAAGGATTCTAATACCAGAATTACTTTATTACTTTTTTGAAATTTAAAAATGTCTATAAAATGAGCATCCACTCATATTACTTTGCCTGGGTTAAACATGCGTGTTTCTATTTCTTCTTCTCTTATTTTTTCACTGTTTTTGTAGGTTACATTGATTTTAGGTCTGGAAAATTCATAACTTAGGATGTCACAAATGTGATGGCGAAGGATTTGATATTAATGATGTTCAGTTAATAATCTAGGTATCTTTTATGTCTATACATGTAAAATATATAATGCATCATTTTTATATGTATGTTAATCTGATCTAATATGCTTGATTGTTTCTTTCAAAAAACAAATAATATGCTTGATTGTTTTTTATTTAGTATGAAACTCCCCTCCAACTCCACGGTGATGTAGAAACCTACATTTATCGATACAAAAAAAAAAAAGTATCATTTTATATGAAGAAGCTCACGCTACTTGGCATTATTACAAATAACAATTAGCACGGCTAACAAGCTGTCAGCAACGGTGCAGGCAAGCCTTCTTTAGTGGCGCATCATGGGAGATGTTCTTCATTCCAGATCTGTTTTACTACTCCTATTACTTGAGTTATGAATTAAATTTTTTTTGTTTTATTTTATTATATTTAATTTTTCTGTTATTGTTTATTTTAATTTTTTTTTAAGAATTGCTAGACTAATGTCAATTTGTTATGTTGAAAATTTTATTTTAGTGAATAACAGTGATTATTAATGTATTGTAATTTATTGTGATTCATAAATTGATATTCATTATTGATGTATTATTTTAATATTAATTTATATTTTTTTGAGAAAAAGTAAAGCATGCGGCTCTGCTATCTCATCCCACCCCACCGACGACATTATATGTTTATAATGAAATTTAAATATAATGTAATCATGATCATATTTTAAAATTGTCAGTAAATGATTTTTAGGAATTTAGAATTAGACAATCATTCCTATTTCGAAGTGTTTTAAATATAATATAATCACGATCATGACAATATTCTTTTTAATTAGGCAATCATTCTCATTTTGAAGTGTTTTGTGAAACTAATATACAATGAAATTCTTAAATAATTCAATATTTTTGGAGATTCAGAATCAACAAATTTAAAATTTTCATAAATCTAATTTAGTATAACATTTTAAAATTTGATTTATGGGCAAATTTCCTAACTTTGAGAAGTGAAATTAAATTTTAATTATCACTTTTTAAATTTATAGTAATTTTTTCAATTTAAAATTTTATTAATTTAAATTAAAATAGTAAATATAATTAAAAAATAAAGTAATACTGATAATTAAATTAATTAAATTTTTTAAAATATTTTATCGAATGTTATTTTTATTATAACAATGTTATCCCGTACAATGCACGGGAATCCTCTAGTCATAAGTTAAAGTGATAGTAATGGATTATGGGTGAACGGGTGTGCTTATGTTTGGGTAACGGAATGATTAGCTAATATAATCATAAGTTAAAGTGCTAGTTGGTGGGCCTTTTCGCTTTTGGACGGAAAGCTTCAAACTGGACTGGTTTTTGTTGGTCTCAATTTTTAGGTAGATTCTAGTGTGATGGGGTGTTGGCATTCCAAAAACATAGTTAGGAAAAAATGAGGAAACCAAGATATTTTTGTTGGCCTTAGGCCGAAGAAAAGAGGAAAAAATAAATTGAATTTACTAATGCTATCTATTATCTCCGATAAAGTTTACTAAAAAAATAAAAAAATTGTATTCTCATTTAAAAAAGTTGAGTATTTGATATGTTCATGTTAAAAAAAAAAATAAAAATAAAGATATAAAACATTCTTGTATTTTTTATTGAAGATTTTTTTATTGATATTGGAATTATTTTGAAAAGTTACTAATTTATTTCCAAAAACATGTGTAATAAAAAAAAACTATCATAATTTATTTTTAAAATATTAAAAAATAATTTATAATAATTTGTAACACTAAATAAATATATTTTTATGGTACTCAAATAAAATATTTTTTAATATAATATTTCTAAAAAAGTAATTCAGATTGATTTCAAACTATTGACACAATTATTATTTTTTTTATGGTGGCAATGGGTGGTCCCGTCAGCTGCTGACTAAAATGATGACGTCAGAGTGTTTGATTATAATTCGATTAAAGCATAAGTCTGAATTTTGATTTCGATTATTGAGTTTGATTATTATTTTGTGTGCATTTGATTATAACTAGATTTTAAAATATGATTTGAAGTGTGTTTGATTATAATTTTATTATAGTATGAGTTTGAACTTTGATTTAGATTTTTTTAGTTTGATTATCATATTTAGCATGTTTAATTATAAGAAGAATTTGTATTACGATTTAGAATGTGTTTGATTATTACTTTAAGCATGTTTAGTTATAACTAAATTTTAGTGTATCGTTTATAACCTTTCATTTATTGAACCTTATGTGATCAATAACCTTTAAATTCTGTATTTTATTTTATTTTTCCTCATCACCAGCAACCTTTTTAATTATGGTTTAGTATTTTAAAATTTTATTATGGTTTATTTGGAGCATTGAGGTGCCATATCCTAATTTATTAGATTTTTTAAATCTATAACCATATTCTTCAAAAGTTTATGTTCTTAATTTAAATTCATGGACTTGAAATGAAAATTGAAATAGGTGAAGGTTGGCCAACAAGATAAGTCAAAACAAAGTTAAGTGTTAAGTCAATGGTGATTTATTGTCCTTATTCCTTCAAATGCCCTAATTAATGGAGGGTTGACAGGGAGGTGTAGCACTAAAAAGAGATGAAACTATGAAAGTGATGATAGATGAAAAATCAAAGACAACACGATTATATTTTTTGTTAGTGGTTTTCATTTACTGAGCGAAAGGGGTGGATTAGCTACTTAGCTGTTGGATTTTATGCAAGCACGTGTAGGACTTATTGGTGTTTTAGGCTTCGTTTAGATGATGTCCCCAAAAATAGTGGACACAGACACTAAGACACGACCTCACAGGTACATAGACATACACAAATTTTATTATTGTGTTTGGTTAGGATGCACAAGACACACAATATAACCCAAATGTCTATTTTACCCATGTTTCATCACTGTCACTGCAACCACCACCATTGCAATCCACCGTTAGTCCATTACCATCATCAACGTCAACCCACCAGCAATCCAATAATCGATAATTAACAATGAATAGTCAATTGAGTTATTCAACAATTTTTTATTTTTTAAAATTAAAAAAGAAAAGGAAAAATTGAAACAAATCTGAAAGAAGGCAATAGAAAATGAAAAAAGGAAGAAAAGAAGAAAAGGATGAGAGGCGACGGTAGTGTGCAACTCGAAGAGGAAGAAAAAGAGAGTCGGCAATTGGGTGCGATGCGAAGAGGAAGAGGGAGAGAGACACAAATCTGAAATCGCAGATGGCTAGGGTGGCACAGATCTGACTGACAGCGCAAAGAAGGGAGACAAAGATGGCTTCGGAGGAGTGGAAGAGAGGCTGGAGGAGGAAGAGAAGTGGGAAGACATAGAGGAACTGAGGATGGAGGCAACGCAGCAAGATGAGTGGAGGAGGAGACGCGGTGGGCGATGGGTTAACGGAGAAAGAGGAGGAAGATAAGGTGGTGGAGTGGTGGAGAATGAGAAAGGGAAGAAGGAGAGGTATGGGGGTGGAGATGGAAGAGGGATGCTGGAGAAGGAAAGGGGAGGAAGACGCAGCAGTAAGGAGTGAAGGCATAAAGATGGAGGAGGGAGAATGAACAATTATGGAATTACAGGAATATTGGAGGATAAAATTGTAAAAATATTTAGTGTCTCACAAAAAAAATTGTCTCAACAATTTGAGAGGACACAGAATACACGTATTTTGTGTGCATTTGTGTACCACCGTGTCCTTCGAAAATGTATGTCAATATAAACAAACAGTACACATGTGTAACCGTGTCTATCTGTGTCTACCGTCTCCAATGCAATCAAACGCTGCCTTAGTTTATTATATTTATATATACGTATAAAAATACATAAATATTTAATAACTGATTTTAGTGGCTGATTTTGATAAATAAATAGAGTTTTTATATTTTTAAATAGACAAAAATTTGTATGCTGGTGTTATCATTTAAGTTAGCTGTTGACTGGGACTAATTGTGTCAATAGTAACATTTTGAAAAGAAGATCACTTATTGGTTTCCTAGTTTTTTTTTTTTTTTTTAAAAATAATTTTTCAACCAATGATAATGAGCTAAATTAGCCCACATTGTTTTGAAATTCTTTATGCATTGAAAAATTAATTACCCTTTATATAGTAAAAATAAACTGCGGATAACGTAGAAACTAGAAAATAGAATCTCCTAGAAAATTAATGAAAACAGTGGATAGAAGAAACTGTTGAAAACCTACTGATTAAATAGACCATAAATATTCACCATTAAAAAAATATTACATAAGAAAATCATTTTACAGGATAGTGAATTATATGACACTGCATAGCTATTAATGGTCGCTGTTATATTCGTCTTTACTATTTCTTTCTTTCAGAAACCTATTACATATTAGAATTATCGCTTCCTTATTATCTAACAAAAGCCACCCGAATGTTGCTTCATAACACTAATCTTCCAAATTAACACAAATTTCATTTTTTTTTCCTATTCAATTATCTACCCACCTATCTATTTTCAATTTTTTAGGCATACAGTTATCTACAATATAAGAAATGAAAATCTCACTCATGGTCAAATTCATGTTACTTATCAGTTATGAGTTATCACACAAATTTCACTGGCCCATTTTTTTTTTACCAATATTCGATTTAATCTTTTCCCATATAAGGCCATATTTAATATGCACACAATAATGCAAATCAAGAAAAAATTAAGCCCATACAAATTCTCTTCCTATACTCATAATGGCCCACTGTCGGAGGCCTTGCATTCCCACGGGCTGCTGTACCAAAAAAAAAGAGGATTACCCGGTATTATTAACATGTTAACACTTATAATTGCAATTAGAAAACACACCTCCGTTCACAAGGAACCCACCCTTTCAACGGCTTCACTGATGTAATCATCCAATAGCATTTCAACATCTATAATCTACACATGTAGATGCAAATAAGCATCTACATGGTAGAATTCACCTGAATAGAAACATCATGCTCTTATTTCCAAAAGAAAAAAGAAAAAAATCCTTCCCCATTTTGACCTGGTGAAATTGTTGTTTGGGTCATGGCGTCATGCCTTGGTCTTGTTAACAAAATAGTTATTTGGGCTTCATATAATTAGTATTCATTGTTTTACATTTTGAAGCTTTTATTGCCCCCACATAATTTTGGTCAATTGGATTGAATTTTGGCCTTAGAAAACTGCATGTACTTCGCCTCATGGTAATAAAATGAGCCGAAAACCAACTTCGGTTGCCAGCTTGGGATGGTTTACTTGGTTGGTTGAGGAGATTGAGCAGCTTACTGGTAAGCGTATACAAGTGTCGGGATTAAATTTATTTGTATATGAAGTAACTCATTCGTCAACTGACATACCTTTAGATAGAGCTCAAATATAGGGATGGCAAAAATATCCACCTTTGTGGGTACTTGCCAAAATTATATGCATTGGAAGCTTAATGGAGACCCGCGAAATCCACACGGAGACGGGACTCGCCTAACGAATAAATGGGTATGAGATTGAGGTATTTGCCCTTTGGAGATCCGCAAAATTCTTACGAAGGGTGATGTTATATAATTGTTCCTATTCTGGTCTGGTGACTGAAGGAGAGGATGAGGTAATCATGGAGAGGAGAGAAGAGAGCACAATCCTGGAGAGGACAAAGAGCTCTTCCCAACCGAGAACGAGGGAGATCTCCTTCCATGGCGGTGGACTTCTCTTTGGCCAGCAAGGAGAAATGGCGGGGGTGGTACCTGAAAAGGCACTCCGATACTCAAGTCAGACTTTATCAAATTAGGGTTTATGTTAAACACAAAAGCATACCTTCTTCTATTTCTCTGGTCTTATTTATAGAGGTTTGTTGTGTGTAACTATTATGAATAGTTGTTGGGAGAGATTGAGAAATATCCAGAATTGGTTTATCAGATAAGGTTGAATGAGTCAGTAATGGTCATAACTGACTCTTATCATTTTAAGGGATTTTAGTAATTTCATTGCCGAGCTTTTATGGTTTTGGAGAGCCGAGTTCTTATATTTTTAGGGAGCCGAGTTATAGTTCGGCTAGGTATATAAAGTACGGATCATAGCCCCCAAGCTTGACTTGACCTGGGGAGTGTTTTTTAATGAAGCAGGTTGAGCTTGTATTTTGCCGAGCTATAACCCGGCTAGTTGAAAGAAGAGAGGGGAACCCCAAGGTCAAATGTTTCATTAAAAAACAAGTATTGGTAAAGTAATTTAAAATTGATAAAATATAGTAGAAAGAGGTGTGAAAAGGTGATTGAGTTAAAAGCAATGTACAATTTCCTATGTAGAAATGAATAGACATTGTGATGTAAAAGGATTAAAAGACTTAGATCAAACGGTGAGGAAGTGTTTGGGAAAAACTGATTTAATCTTGGCCATTCCCATGTTTTGAGAATATATATATATATAGAAAAGAAAGCTTGAAGTGTCAAGGACGATTTGGGAATTTGAAGGGGAGAGAGAGAGAGGATATCTCAAACTCAAAGATGTGTTCACAAGGTTAGTCTTATGTTTCATCTTCTTTTATACTCTGTTCCGTTTTGTGTTTTTGAGACTAGGGTTTGACTGGTTCTGTAGCATTGGTTGTTGTTTTGCTGTTCGTGGTTGTTTGTTTTGACATTGGTAGATAATGGAGAAAGGGAAAGGAGAGGTGGTGATAGTGGTTAGTGACCCATATTCATGGGTTAGTGATGCTATAAAAAAATCAGTCTTCCTTCTTTACTAGTGATGAAGCTGTGAAAATGCTTAGTAAAGGGTCATGGGTGAGGGGGGAGAGAAGATAAAAGTGGAGTTGCTTTCCTGTTTGCCTAGTGGCAGGGTCTGTAAGAGGCGGGAATATGTTGCATATTATTATGTATATGTTGGGGTAATGGCAGATTTGAAAATGAAGTTTCCGTTTACCAAGTTTGAATGCCAGGTTCTGACTCAGATGAACTGTGCTCCGTCACAGTTGCATCCGAACTCATGGGCCTTCATTAGGGCTTTTGAGGTGTTAATGGAGTTTCTTGAGTGCCAGCCTACTTTGGGTTTGTTCTTTTCTTTGTTTCAAGTAAAGGGTTGTTGGAAAGGCACTAATGCTAACTTGAATAGTTCCCTTGATCATTTTGTGTTTGCATTGTTTAGGACATCCTATAAGGGTTTCCAAGATATGTTTGTCAAAGTGAGGTCTGTTTTGGAAGAGTTTTCATTTTATGTTGAAGAGTATTTATGTCCTAAGTTTCCTCTGTATTGGTCTTGTGAGCCAATCAAAATCTTAGATGTAGAGAATAGGACCGAGTTTGAGGAGTTAGTATTGGAGTTTCTGACCTCAACTAAAGTAATGGAGGAAGTGTTGTCATGTGCTGAGCTGATGAAATGGGAAGATGATAGTCAATCTGTGAGAGAGTATTTAGGTAATGTTTTTTAAGTAACTTGACGGCGGCCCCGAGATTGGTTCGGAAAAGCATTAATTCGTTGCAGATAGCTCCGAACCAGTTTTACGAGAACCTTGTCAAATTTAGTTAAAGATGTGTCATAGGATGCAACCAGTTAAAAAATACCGAGTATTGGACTCGGGTCGTTCTCCCTAGGAATTGAAAACAGAGGTTTGCTTTTTGTTGAGAAAAGTTTGGGGTTGCAATTTGAGTTTCAAGAACAGCGAACAGAGAGTAGAATATGATTGCAGGAATGATCAAAAAGTACTCGGCCATGGATCGAAGTACTGTGTGTCCCCATTATCACTACCAATCCCAGTTTGGATGGACTGTCACTTAAAGGAAACTAGCCACTCTGTCAAATGGTCGAGTGGTGGAGTTAGCCCCTATTCAAAGATCCTAGGTATACTCAATATCGTAAGACCAAGGTATTTGGTGAACTCGAATAACCCATCAAATCCACGTCGTTAAGGTCTTCCCATTATTGGCAGGGACGTAGTGTTAACGGCCTCGGAACTAACCCCGCTCCTCCCATCCGTTGCCTTTAGGGACCAGTAGCTAAGGTCATCTGCACACTTCAACCCATGGCCAAGACACAAGGTCACTACTCGCTACTAACAGTAATCATAATGGCAGAAATAAAACATCCATCATAACAGTAAGACATGATAGCAAAATAATGGAAAATAAATGGACAGAGTAACGGTACTTAATATTAACAGAAATGAAACAGGCAGAGTAATAGTATAACAGTTAAATGGAAAAATAGTAAAATGTTTTGCCGGTATGGCTTACAAAAGGAAATCCTAAAGAAACTAAACTAGAAGAAAATGGGTGTATGAGGGCTCTCAAAAAAGGTGTGGTCTTCCTCTATTTATAGGCGTTGTCCAAGCCTGATGCGTATGCACTGCTTGGCTTATTCGTATGCATCAGCTCCGATATGCGTGCCGCCCAAGTTTGGTGGGTGTGTACGCATCGAGCTTCAGGTGGGTACGCACCTATGCTGGAGGGTGTGTACGCATCACTCCTTCAATGCGTATGCATAGGTGACAGAATTGCCTTCCAAGCTTTTCTTCATGATTCTTTCGTTCCTCGCGCCCTTTTTAGCCACTTCCGTTCCGATCTTAGCCTATTCTAACCTGAAATACTTGAACAAAGAAATTAATGCATCGAGCGTAATGGGAAACAGGTGAATTCATAGCAGAAATTTGGCTAAAATAGCATGTGTTTGCAGTTTAAGTTATAAGAAACAATTATTCATGAATGCGCTTGTTTCACAAGTATTTAAGTGATCAGAGACTGATAAATTTCTAATTTAAAGCACAAAATAATCCATAAAAAATGGGTTTATCATAACTGCTTAGTTTACATGATTGATTTCATAAATGATTTGTATTTGTTATTTCTTGTTGTAGGTGAGAAAGGCCTCGGTTTGAACTCAACTTCCATGATGGCGTTCTTGAGACAACGTGCTTCACGGAAGGAGGTTTCTGTGTCCGAGGTGTGTAAATATGTTGGTGGGGAGGGCGGCTATACTTCTACCCGGGTTAGACATGTAAGCATAAAGAGAAGAAAGGCTGAGGGTGTGACAACGGTTGCTGATAAGATTGGTGAAGGTTATGAGAAAGGAAAGAAAAAGAAAATGGCTATAGATGAGGTTGAAAAAGCTTTTAAGTCTCAACTCTCTTTACATGGTTATAAAGGGAGTGATGACTTGAGCTTGCTTTGGAGTGAAGACTACCCATTCACAGCTTTGGCCGAGGACTATGGTCAGTCTTTAGCAGATGTTAAGTTGGTTACTGAAGCTGGTGCTTTTCCAGTTAGCAGATTTATGTATGTAGGTTTGCTTAATGTATTGAATAATTATGATTGTGTATTTGTGATAATGATTTGTTATGTTGCTTCGTAGGTAATTGGGCCTCGAATGATGTCTATGGGAAGGACTCAAGAGAAACTTCTGTTAAAAATGTTTGAATAAAAGGCTGCTGTCAGTAAGATGGAGAGCTTGTTGAAAGAGAAAGAAGATGTTGTGTCCAGTTTGAATACTGCTATTGAATCAAAGGAGTATGAAAGAATGTTTTCAGAAAGCGCATGGAGAGCTTGGAGAAGCAATTGAATGAGCAGAGAGAATTATTTGAATCCAAAGTGGCTAAGCTTGAGGTTGATCTTAAAGGGAAGATTGAACATGGGTATGAAATGTATATTCAAGGATTTGAATGAGCTGTTAGTCAAATCCGAGTTATTTCCCCAGATGTGGATGTTAACAAGATGGATGTCACCAAAGTGGTGGTGAATGGTGTTATGGTTAATGATGACATTGTAGGATAGGATGAAGAGAGCGTTGGTGAGTCTGTTGGTAAAGTTTGAATATTGACATAGAGCTGCAGATTGAGAATTTACTTTTTAGTTTTCTTTTGGATATTTTGACTTTATTATGGTTTGTATGCTGAATTTGTAGCCTATCTTATGACTTTAGAGATGTTTTGTCTTTTGGCTGGCATGAAAGTCGATTTTGACTTGATCTTCTGATGACATGTAGAAGCTTTGTGGATATGCTTCATTCTAAAATAGTTGTTATTGGATTATGTGTTTGGACATGTCTCGTTTTTTGAGGTTGAGTTTTGGCTTTACTGGATGAGTATTCTCAAACTTAGAGAATATTCTTGTGAGTACAAATTTGTGTGTTGAATAATCTGAAAAATTATATATATGTCTTAGATAGATCAGTTCTATCTATTGTGAATGTTTGAGGTTGGAAAAAATGATTGATTTTTGATATTTTGAATTGGACAAGCGGTGAGTATTTTTACATCGGAGTGTAACCGAGTTGTAGTGATATTGTGGGATTGTAGTAAGTTTGACTTTGTTATCCGACTTAGTGATATCGATTAGGATTGAAATTGATTTATAGCATGACAAAATTCATGTTTGTTAATAGAGTCCAACTTGGGAGGTTGATTTGATAAGTATCTGAAGTAGGGAGTTGTAACAGTTCAATCATCATTATTGTTCTTCATTCTTAATTGGGTATAGAGATAATAACAAGTGAAAAGAAATGCTATCTTATGTATTCATGATATATGTGTGTCTACTCAAAGTATGAGCATATAAAGTACATCTTTAATGGATAAATTGAAGAGAAAATAATAATAATCTACTTCAAAGTACACTTCTATTATTATGACTAAAAATGTAGGAATCAAAGTAAAGTTAGAATTTCTAAAAGAAGTTGAGAAAGGTATAGAAAACATGTACCAATTTAATACCAAAACATGGGAGAGTTTATTGAGACAGAATTTGTATTACTAATACATTGAATGAGTGATATTGTTGTGGAAGTCGTTCTGTTGAGCTTTACTCTATGGATAAAGTCTTGTTGGGTTTGATCAATGGGCTGTCTTACTATCCAAGCACTAATATAGCTCGGCTAGAGTTCATCGGGCAACACGCGTTTCCTGAAAATGACTTTCATAGTCTCTTTGTTGCTAATAGGATAGAATCTATTGTGTTAGGTTTAAACTATTATAATCTTGAAAATAATTGTACTACAAAAGAAATTCTACAACTGGCCTCTTTGGCTTCTCATATGAGAAGATACATTGAGATGTGGTTTTAAGAATGAATAATAGGAATTCTAAATATAATGAAAGATAAAGATGAATTCTGCACTAAGGATACAATCGAAACAACATGGAATGTAAAATAATTTTAATTATGATATCTGGTGGAGTAACTTAGGGTGAGGTGTAAAACTAAAACTCTCCAAGCCTTGTGTAACCTCAGCAAAGATTGGAAAAAGATGAAAAATGCTTAAAATTTAGAAATCTAAGTCTTGCTAGCTATATATGAATTAAAAGCATTATATAACAATTTAATTGTAGTGTTTGTGCTTTATTTAGAAAATAAGGCAGAGCAGTTTCAAGGATGCAGATTTATAACTCGGCTGCATGGAGATCTCAGCCTCCAATGTTTAAAATCAATTCAAAAGAGGTCGGATAATGATGCATAGAAGGTGGAGAGTTTGAGATTCAATATTTCTAACAAAAACAGTGTAAGCTTAAGAAGAACTGATGCCGAGGATGACAGAGCTATACATATAAATTCCGAGTTATAAGGGAGATGTTAGTTATACTTGACCATGTACAGAATGTGGTGGAGTGGTTTAATGTGATAAGACTGGCATCCCTTTTGCGGTTTGTTTTGTTTTATTTTTGTTAGAAATAATAAAAGAATAACAAAAAATAGAGAGAATCATTAGTGGTACCTAAAAAATAGGAGGATGAGAAAAAAATATAACAAAACAGATCATGGGTGGCAGCTGTTTTAGTACGACAGTTAGCATTCAAGGTCTTATTTTAATTGTTTCAATATCGTAAATTTTGTATTTATTTCTTTTTTATTGAAAAGAAAATAAATAAATAGAAATGAAGAATGCAAAAATAAGAAATAAAAATAAGTGTACATATGAAAGCAGAAACAAATAGAAGACGAAGTATAACAGTTCATGAGGATGGCTGTTGTCAGGGTTTTTATTTAAAGGTCTGATTGGATTATCTTAACATTATTGTATATATATGTATAAGAGAGAGAAATTATTCTGAATTATAAATTGTTATTTTGGGTGAATAAAATTCAATATTGTTATCTTTTTCTCTTGTTAATTCAGTGTAGGTATTGAATGATAAGGTCTCCAATGAATAGTTGACGGAGGGTGAGGTCACAGACAAGAATTATAAAGCAAACATGTGTAAGTCGCAAAGGATATCATAAATGTGACCAAAGAACACGTTTAAGAGAAGAAGGAAAATTAAGAAACAAAAATCCTTAAAAAGATTGCTAGGATTTTAGTCAAAAATTCAAATGCAATGTTAGATTTTACAAATTTAGCAGAACAAGAATGATTACATTCTGTTACATGGCTATTGGTAGCAGCGTTGATCTTCTCTTTCAGAGTTCAACCAACGGCTTACAAAGAGGTCACCAGGGTGGGGATGTTCGGCCAGGCTAAGTGTGGCTCCCTACTCACTCGATTTTTTGCTTCTATTCCTGGAAAAAGGAGGGAAAGAAAGAGAGAAAATGGGGTGGTTAAAGTTCGGCCCCACGGTGGGCGCCAATGTTCTGGTCCGGTGACTGAAGGAGAGGAGAGAGGATAACACAATCCTGGAGAGGACAGAGAGCTCTTCCCAACCGAGAACGAGGGAAATCTCCTTCCATGGCAGTGGACTTCTCTTTGGCCAGCAAGGAGGAATGGCGGGGGGTGGTACCTGAAAAGGGATTCCGACGCTCAAGTCAGACTTTATCAAATTAGGGTTTATGTTAAACACAAAAGCATACCTTCTTCTGTTTATCTGGTCTTATTTATAGAGGTTTGTTGTGTGTAACTGTTATGAATAGTTGTTGGGAGAGGTTGAGAAATATTTGGGATTGGTTTATCAGATAAGGTTGAATGAGTCAGTTATTATCATAACCGACTCTTATCATTTTAAGGGTTTTTAGTAATTTCAATACTGAGCTTTTATGGTTTTGGAGAGCCGAGTTCTTATATGCTTAGGGAGCCGAGTTATAGTTCGGCTAGGTATATAAGGTACGGATCAGTTCCATATATATATAAACTAAGATCTTGTTTATGCTAGAAACATGTTTTTTTTATCATTCGACAACAACATAAGTCCCAAATCGGATGGTGAGATCAGTTCAACAACTATTCCAAAAGGAAAAACAACAAAGCTAAGTTTCTCAAAGCCTTACATAACATAAGACAAAATCATAACATCTTAAAGACTTAGACTAAATACACCAGTTCTAACAAATAAGCATTACAAATGTATGATGTTAACTCTATTTCGTCTTCACTCTTCAATGCTCTCCTTGCCTTTAACTCTCTTAACATTGATCCTTATATGTAATCACCTAGTTGAACGCCTCATTTGTATCTACTGATTTACCCCTGAAAATTTGTCATTCCTTAGTTTCCACAATGTCCAAATAGCAGAAAAACAATATTACTCATTGTCCCTTCACCTCTCTTCCTATCGAGCATGCTACCCATATCTCAAAGCAAGATTTAGAGTTTCCTGGCCAAGCGCACATCATCTTCCAATCTTTAAGGATTCTGCTCTACATATTCCAAGCAATTTTGCACATAAAGAACATGTGGAAAACGCTTTTCTTCCCACTTTCACACAACACATAATTCGACAAAGTATCATGTATTATACCACACCTAGCTAGCTTGTCCCTTGTATTTAGTTTTCCTAACAATACAAACCATACCAACAGTACTACTTTAGGGGGAAGCAAACTCTTCCAAAGTGTTTTGGTGAAGTTGTACATGTTTGGTTCATCCATCAAGTTCTTGTTCTTATAAACAACCTGCATAAAAGATTTTACAGAATAGTCACCGCTTCTATCATACTTCTAGAGCACCTTGTCCATCAATCCTTCCTATATACTAACTCGGCTGAGTATTGCCATTAGTTCACCAAGTTTCTCCTCTTCCTAGCTTCTCAATGCTTGTCACCAATTCAGACTCTGATAGACCCATATTTGATGATGGATTTTGCACTATAAATGAAAGGTTTATTAATCAAAAACCACACAATTGCTAATGAATAACCATGGTTTCAATCCTTTGCTTGTATATATTCCTATGGATAAATGTATGTTAACTTAGTCTTAAAAGTGATGGAAATTTATGAAATCTTATCCCACTTGATGCATTGATATGTTTGCTAGTGTATTTCAGGCTTTTAGGGATTGAGAAAGACATAGGAAAGGCTAAGGAAGGTATTAGAAGCAAAAGGATCATAAGAGGAAGCCAAAAAGTCAGAAACAGGGCACTGTGCGGTCGTACAGTCTCCTCGTGCGACCTCACGTGTCCCTGGGAGTGTTTCGGGATGCATTCTGCCAATACCCATGCGACCGCACGGTCACACCGTGTAACGACCCAACTTTTAGCATGTCATGACAGATTCTACGAGTTAGATAGTTACGACACTTGACTCTAATATTTATTATTTTATAAGCCTGTCGTCGATTGCCATGAATCAAAAGAAGATAATAATAATTGAAATCGAAAAA
>JASCZI010001303.1:0-12907 GCA_036250425.1 Stylosanthes scabra | reverse complement strand
TGTATACATATAATATTATTGTTATATATATATATATATATATATATATATATATATATATATATACAGTTACGTACTTTGGTTTATCAAAAATCCTATTTTAAAATTTTTTAAAATTTTCAAAAAGTATTATAAGATGTTTATGTAAGTTAATTTTAAAAAATACAAGTATTCAACATACATCCAGTTATAGTCAATGAACGTATACTTTGTTCACCCTTATTCTTGTTATTGAACCAAATTTGAGACTTTCAATTTTTGAATCACCAACGGTGATAGAACCATAGTGCTTTTGATAGTCAGAATTAAGGATCCAAATGATTTTTTAAACTTAATAACTTCTCTTTGCCAATGCAGTTAATTGATATAATATTTAATAATTATTAGTATCACCACACTAATTTTCATATTAACAAATTGAACCACATATATAAAATATAATACTCTAACAGTTTAAACTCCTCGAAAACAATTTTTGAGGACGGATTTGTTTAGCTTGCAGACGTAAACACTTGACAGCCACTAACATTCTATGTCTACAATGGCTAACGATTCAAATTGGAGAAAAACGGTATTATTTAACACAAATAAATATTAGAGACTAATAATATTATATTTTAAATTTTTTAAGATGGATTTGGGTATGTAATCGTTCTCAGTGTAATTCCTAGATGGAAACCAAAAACATATGGTGATACACTCGTGTGCGTGGCCTGACATTGGAGCATAAAATGGGGGGTCCGATCCAAGTGATGTTATATGGTTGCCGTGGCACAAAGAAAGAAAGAAATAAAGTACACAGCATGCATGAAATATACACTTGTACAAGTATATATTAATTAAATTAAATGTGTATGTCTAACCATATATATATTCGGGAGGTAGAATTTATTCAGGTGAAATTATAAATAAATAAGAATATGATATTATTATGATGTAAACATCATTTTCTGGAGATAGTAATGTAGGAGGATGAGTATAATAATGAATGTTGTGTAGTACAAGTTGCATGGGGGGTGATGGACCAAAAAAAGAAGCAGAGAGAGTTAAATGAATGGGACCAAAAAGTAATGAAAGGAGAGAAAGGGACGATGATGATGGTGTGTGTAGGCTGAACCACGGACATTCACCTTTCACCGGATGGGTTGCAGCTGTGGATTTCTGCTTTGTTTGGGGACCATTCTTATCACCCTTGCCCCCCCTCCCTTAATTCAATGTTCATAACCACCTACCATTTTCAAAATTTAATTACTTTTAAATCGGACTCCATGTACAAAATAATTAATAGGACAATAACGCAGAGTTATCCAACAGTTAGATAGTGTTGATTCAAATATAAGGTCATGTAATCGATAAGTTTGATTTCTTTTTAATAGTTTCTGATTTCAGTTTTAGGTAAAAGGTTAAAAAAGGGGTACCAACTACCAACTATGTAATCTCCCCCACCCTCCTTTCCAACGGGAGAAAAAAAAGTTCTTTTATATATATTATCATTAACTTAACCATTAAAATTATTAGAACGCAAATATTTTTAGGAAAAACTTTAGTAGTTATAGATTTTTAGCTATAGGTTGTCATCTTTTTTATTTTAGTTTTTTTTTTTCATTTAAATGTATATAATATTAGATGTTATTAATATATATTTACGAATATTATTTACATGAAATTATAGATGCTAAACTAAATATGATAACTTTGAATTATGACTACTTATTATTATTATATTTTCAAGGGTTTAGTGCTGACGAATAAGTTGTATGTATAAAATGAGATTCGAACTCCTTAAATTTTTTTTTGCATGAACCCTAGTTTTTTTTTGGGGGGCTACAACCCTAGTTTGTTTTGAGTTGCTTCTATTTTTTTATTTTCCGATATTGAATGATTTTTTGGGATGTTATTCTAGATCCGATAGACTCATATTAATCTTTTACACCTTATCGAATACCCCTTTCGAATGATTTAATATGGTCACATTTCATTTTGTATACATGTCTCCTCCAAAGTTCGAATCAAAGCTAAACACCTAAGCAACTCAAGCCACTTACCAGTTATCCCAATGAGTTGCTTTTATTTATCACCAGTTTCGGCACCGTTTTTTTTCTTGTTTACCTTGTGAATCACGTTAAATTTTTTTTTTTTTTTGGTATTGTGAATCACGTTAAATTTATCTTGATTAGGCCCTTCTTTTTTGTCATTATCTTGGTTAGGCCTTGACACCGTGACGCCATGACACTGCATCCTTAAAACCCTAAAAGCCCATTTAGATCTTCTTCGTCTCTACAGGCTTAATTTCAAGAAGGAACATTATTGGGCCTTGATAATTTTTGTCGGCATTGGGCCTTGGTAATTGATATTAAGGTGTGGCTTATAAAACTAAAAAGGAGAAAAAGAAAAATTTGACTTTTGGCCCGTTTATATACCAAAAATTATAAAAGTTCTACAAAACAAAGAATAAGATGGAAGTCCAACAAAAAAATGCACATGACCTGATGACCACCTGACCAGCAGAACTCCATTTAAGAATTTGCTGCTAGACATTCGATTATTATATATAAAAGAGAAAGTTTTGATAGCCAATATGAGGGAGATAATAGGAAGTCAATATTATTTTTTCTTTTTTTTTTTTTCCTTTTTACCACCAACTATTTCTCTAATTATATTCATTGGCTCCCTATTGATTCCCTAACGTCTGCGTAGCATTATACTATATAAAACACAGAATTCGAATTCCAGCACTTATTTAAGTTTAGGTGGAATATGATACAAATAAAGTTTAGCTCTAACAAAATGAGCATTTCTTATTGTATTCAGAATTTGGGATGCTGCAAATTTTTTCATCCTTATTACCACTATGGAGAATTTAAATGAAATTGTATAAATATTCTTTTGTGACTAAATTGTATAAATATAGTACTTCTAACAATCTTTTCTCCTTTTTGGATTTACGGTATTGTTTAAAGTTGAGCTAAAATGTGTAAAAAATGCTTTAGCATTCCAAGATTAATTAAGACCATAAATTAAATAGAGTAAGTTAATAGGATGAAAGACACCGATAACAATTCTTAATACCTTCTAAAACGAATGTGATGATATAATAATATACATATTTAGCTATATAACTTGCATGTGTACAATATTGAATGAAGAATCAATGGTAGCTATATTCCTTCTTAAACCCATGATTGATCCTTAAAACAGCTAAACCACCAATTTCTCCATGTTTTTTCCCTATTAATATCACTCTTTCATCACAAGCATAAATTTTCAATAATCTTCACAACAGCAACTCCCAAAGAAAATAAGAACAAAAAGAAATTTACACCAAGAAGGGACTAGGAAATTAAGGGGGCAAAAAACGTTTGATGTTAATTTTGATATTTAATTAATTAATAAATCATGCCCGCAGATGAGATCAAATTGGAAGAAGGTGTTGCTAAGGGAACGTCGCAAAGTATTAGAGAAAATGGGTTTTGTGGTTCTCCCGAGGTAGTTCTTCTCATACAGAAGGTAATTAAGCTCTTGAATCAGATGTTTCTGTAATTTTAACCATTAATCCCAATCAAAAGGTAACGAGTACATAGTGTTGTTGTTATGTAACAGGTAATTGCGGAGACAATTGGGACATATTTCTTAGTATTCTTAGGATGTTGTGTAGTGGTTTTGAATGGTGTAGAAGAGAGTAAAGGTATGATATCATTTCCTGGGATATGTGTGACATGGGGTCTTGCAGTTATGATATTGATCTATGCTCTTGGTCACATTTCTGGTGCACATTTTAATCCAGCTGTTACCGTAAGCTTTGCCATCTATCGCCGTTTTCCTCTTAGACAGGTACTTGTACACTTGATTTTAGTTTGTGAAATTTTTAGTGGAAATAATTGCATATATGGGTTTAAATATTTTTAAAAAATAGTGTTATGATATGTTATCAGAATCTTTTATTATTTAAAATTTAAAGTTTGATTTTTGTTAATGACAAATGAAATTAAAAAAAAAAAAACTCTTTATTTGAGAGCAGGACAAATTAAAGAAATAATTATTCATATATTTTTCTTATCTTATCCATTTAGGTTATTTATTGAGGTGATTTTGGTGTTATATGTTGTTTCTCCATGTTTAATTTATATATAATACAGGTTAGTAATACAAATGAAGCAATGAGTAATAAGCTTTAAGAATGAGTAGTTGTGGGGTGTAGTAAAATCTGAATATAATTCTTATTCTTATCATATATATTTGATATATATTTGATTTTGGTTTTCTTAATTTTACAAAAAAGTGTTGATTTTGTACATATAAACATGGACGCAGGTGCCTCTATATCTGGCAGCGCAAGTGCTAGGGTCAGTGTTAGCAAGTGGAACATTGTACCTGCTATTTGATGTGACAGTGGACTCATACTTCGGAACAGTGCCAAAAGGACCATACATTCAGTCTCTTGTATTTGAGATCCTCACTTCCTTTCTATTGATGTTTGTTGTCTCTGCCGTTACCTCCGATGATAGAGCAGTTACTACACTTTCCACTTCTCTATCTAACCCTATAGCTCCACCACTTTTCTTTAATGGTGATTTTTAATTTTTAATTTTTTTCTGAAACAGGTTGGAGAATTGGCAGGAATTGCTGTTGGTATGACAGTTCTAGTAGACGTTTTCGTTGCCGGGTAATTTACTTTGATATTTTAGAAGAAAAAAAAATATTGAGGATTATTAGTCTTATACTTAGTGCTAATGGTTTTTTACTTACATTAATTAATAGTCATTAAGTTTATATAAGCCTAGATGCTATTAATGCTTCCTTGAAAAATAAATATCAACTTTTAATTTAATATGAATATAATAGTTATTAATTGATATAAGCACTTATATCAGCGTTAAAAAATTTAGTTTACATATACATTCAATAAGGTATTACTATATTATTAAAAATAATTAATTATTAGCTACTACTTCTAAAATTATATAAATGCATGAATATGACTGGATGACTGTGTACCGACAGTGCATCAAAATTAAATTCTAAAAAAAAAATTGTAATATGAATTTAATTTCTATGTACTGTCATTGTAAAAGAGTTTTACACATACATTCAATTAGGTGTTACTATATCATCAAATGTAATTAATATTCAAACTCACTACCTTTAAAATCATATAAATGCATGAATGTAATAGGATAACTATATAAAACTTTTTACACTGTCAGTGCATCAAAATTAAACTCTTGTAATATTCAAATTCACTATTTCTAAAATCATATAAATACATTAATATAATTATTGGATGACTATATAAAACTATTTACACTTTCAGTGTATTAAAATTAAACTCTTGTAATATTTAAAAAATATTTGTTCCTTGCTATTCCATGATGCAGGCCAGTTTCAGGAGCATCCATGAATCCAGCAAGAAGCTTAGGACCAGCATTGGTGATGCGAATTTACGATGGATTTTGGATTTATATAATTGGACCCTTTTTTGGTGCCATTCTCGGTGCCTCTGCCTACAACTTAATTAGATTCACTGAGAAACCACTCAAAGAAATTGGCCACAACTCTAGTTTCCTCAAAAGCATGTCCAAAGTATCAAGCTTTCGGATTTGAACAAATTACTAATATTATTGTTGTTATTTTCTCATGAAGCGATCATCTTCGTCAGCATTTTGTTGTTAGAGAAATAATCATTCGTCGTCTATGTCTGGCTATACAAAATGTCATGGAAAAAAGAATGGTTTTGTAAAACAATGAAAAAAAAAATCATGGATATATTTAAGGGTTGTATATTATTTTTTCAGAATTTAATTTTTTGTGTAAACTAACATGCTAACTAAATGACTTAGAATTTGTATTATAAACGTTAATGTCTGCTAATTAAATCACTTAGTTCTCCATTAATATAATAGTTCATAAATAGAGTCTTTGATACCTTTTTTTTCACAAATTCTTCCGGGGGATAAAAACTCCATTTTAAAACTCTGAGAAGTAATAAACACTGATTCATAGGGAAAACATTTAATTTATTTGGTGACTATGAGTACTGTCACTTCATCAAAGAAAACCCATCTCATGAGGAACCTTAAAACTCACCTACTAAAAATCATTATTGAAAATGTTTAATAATATGATTTGGCCTAATAAATATATAATAATGCTACAAATCTAAGCATTTATTTCATCCAAGTGATTTTTTCTTACTCTCACACAGCACGTGCGCTACACGCTCAAACTCAATCTCCAAAGTTTTAAAAATCGCAAAAACACATGCTTCCTCTTTTCAGTTTCTCTGCAACTCCTCTTCCTCCTCCCCTTCCTCATCCTTCTCCTTCTTCTTCCTGCTAGCCATCGCCATTGTTGTTGTCGTTGTTGTCACTGCCGCCTCCACCGTCGTCGTTGTTGTAGCTACCGCCACCATCTTCGTAATCTTCTTCTTCCTCTTCTTCCTCTTCTTCCATTTTCTCCTCTTCTTCTTCCATCTCCTCCTCCTTCTCCAATGTCATGTTGTTGCTGTTGTTGTTGAAGATGAAAAACAAAATCGAATTATTTTCATGAAAAATAGAACCGAATTTTCATATAAAACAGAAGTGAATTTGCATATAAAATAGAACCAATTTTTTTAAAAAAACGAAGTGAGTTTCCATGAAAATAGAACCGAATTTTCATGAAAAAAAGAACCGAATTTCTAAAAAGACAAAGTGGATTTTCATTAAAAAATAAAACCGAATTTTAATAAAAAACAGAAACAGATATTCATGAAAAACAAAATCGGATTTTCATGCCCATCTTGACGCCCAGGCTACCAAAAATAGAACCAGAATTTTATAAAGAAAAGAAGTGAATTTCATTGAAAAACATAAATAAATTTATTCCTCTTCATCTTTCTTCTTCTTCTTGTCTGCGTTCTTCCTTTTTTCTTTTTTTTTCTTAGATCATTGTTCGCTCACCAAAGAACTCAAACTAAGGGGTGAGGGTGTCAACAAATACAATAGAAAATTAAAATTACATCATGGTATAATTACACAAAACAAAATAAGGACAAAAAGAAGCTTTGAGTACTCTAACATACTGCCTTAGCCTCAGGACTTGAATACTCTATTTTCTTCTTCTTTCATCATCTTCTTCTCTGTCTTCCTTCTCATCTACCTCCCCCCCTTTGCGTTATACTTTTTTTCTTGTCCATTGCCAATGCCATCATTGTCGTCGTCTTTCTCCTCCTTGTCGCTATTGTTAATATATTTTGGATTTAAATAATTAGGTTGTTAAAATATTTTGAATTTAAATAAGTTGTTATGATATGCTCCATTAATTTAGGATCTTAGTATTATTATTAGAGTTCTCTTATCTATAAATAGTTATACATTGTTATCTATTTTATATCAATTCTATATACACAAAATATTTCTCCATTGTGTACTCTCTCCCTTTCTAACATGGTATCAAGAGCTTAAGTTCTTTCCACGATTTTTTTTTTCTGATGGGGATTCAACAATGGTTTCCTCCTTGAACTCTTTGATTCATATGTTTAGTTCTTGGCACACATCTCATTATTTTATCTCCTAGTGTCAACATTTGTCCCATTTTAAGTCACTTTTTCGAGTTTCCTTGAGTCACAGATTATACCATTGTAATCTCCTCTCCGCTGTGATTCCAACGCACCAAACCGTGTTAAAATCGGATCCTCCACGCTTCGCCAATCGCCGCCCAAAGTTGCTCCATTCATCACTTTATTTCATGTCCAATAGCCCCTTTTTCTCTAGTTTCTCGATATCTTTTCCAATGTCTATTTCTAACATCGTGACCACCTTATTGTTCTTCTTTATGTAACAATTCCAACACAACAAACGGCGTTGAATTCAATGTTGGACACTCCTATACCATCCACTAGAAGTTTCTAGATCTGTGACCCGCATGCATTCCACCAACCCGCCTCGCGACCCGCGTGCAGTCAACCGACCCGCATCGCGACTCACGTGCGTTCCTCCGACCCGCCTCACCTGATCCGCCTTTTACCCGCGGCGACCAAGGGTTGACCAGTGCTGCTAACGTCTTTTTCTCAGCCATTCACGTGCTGCCACGTGTCCTTTGGCTGCTGACGTGTTTGCAAGATGTCATCTGACATGGCAGTTGACATGTCACACCAAGTGGGACCCTTCCCAAGGTTTTTGGGTATTCTGTTTCCGTTTTTTGCTCTTTGTTTTTCAAATTCTGCTTCGATCTTGTTGTTTTTCTCTTTTGTGGTACATTGTGCAACATGCTCTCTTTTCGACAGTTTGACCAGTTGGCAGTTCTGTCTTTTTCTCTTCAGGCAGTTCCATCATGCACCCCTGCCCGTTTTGGCAGTTTCATTCTGCACCTCCGTTATGACAGTTCCATCAAGCACCCCATTATGGCAGTTCCATCGTGCACCCGCTTTGGCAGTTCCATCCTGGACCTGCTTTCGTCTGCACCTAGTTCCGATCTCTCTATAGCAGTTCTGTCTGCATCTCCTTTCGACAATTTCGTCAATGTTAAGATATTTTGGATTTAAATAAGTTCCAAACTCAAGTGTCTTAAGATATTTTGGATTTAAATAATTAGGTTGTTAAAATATTTTGAATTTAAATAAGTTGTTATGATATGTTCCATTAATTTAGGATCTTAGTATTATTATTAGGGTTCTCTTTACCTATAAATAGTTATACGTTGTAACCTATTTTATATCAATTCTATATTCACAAAACATTTCTCCATTGTGTGCTGTCTCCATTTCTAACAGCTATCGTTTCTGTCGTCGCTGCTACCGCCATCGTCATCGTCATCAGAACAAACATCAGCTCGACAAAGAAATTGCGTGATGAACGTGATTGGGATGGAAAAAAAAGCACTGATGAATTTGGTTATAGGAACACAATGTGAATCAAAAGGGATTTAGTTGGACTTTGTTGCTAAAATGTTTGGTCGGTAGAATTAATGATAAACATATATTATGAACTATTTTAACACCCACAATTGTAAGGTGAATAATAAAGTTGCAAAGAGAGAGGGAGGAAATAAGCTGACTAATGAGGGTGGAAATCTATTTCCAGCCGCAGCATAGTTTGCTAGAGTTTAGAAAAACTTTTTTCCATGAAAACTTTTTTAACCTATAACTTTAAATAAAAGGTAAAACTCTTTTTTTTTTAGACAATAGATTGGACAACAGCTCTCAATTTTAGACTTAGACACACATACTATACACGCACCCATTTTTTTTTCATTTAAGCGTAAAAAAACTCAATTCCTTGTCCTTCAGCATTTAGTGGGAGGAATGCTCACCACTTGCGGGAGCAACGCTCATCACTTGGGCCACGCCCCAGCTGCAGGTAAAACTCTATCTAGTACTAAAAAGTAAAGTTCCTTAGCATTAATCCGAAATAATGTAGAAGATTTCGAAAGAGATAAGGTAATGAAAGTTGAGAGGACCCATCAATATTTGGGTCAAGGGCCGGATGAATCTTGCACATGAAAGTACAGCTTCCCTATGTTTGTCTGTAGCATCAATATCGTCATCATTATTGGACCCAAACTAAAATACTAAACTTGTTAATCATTCACATAATAATAATCATTTTCTCTTGCAAAAGTCAGACCCCTTTCACGGGCGACTCATCATTGATTTTAATCAAAGCTCTAAAGTATATCATCATTAGTGCAACACTTCTCTACCAAAAGAAAAGAAAGTAAAGAAAATGAAAATAATCAAATTATTTTTAAAAAAAATAGATAAAATACTTTCATCATCTCAAACGATTTAAATTTAGATAACAGATCGACTTAAAATGCATATTGTTTCGATTACTTTAAAAGCAAGCAATCACAGTAATTAAAGTAGAGCTATGTTGTTAGCATGAAAATGGAAGAACAAACTGAAATTCATTGATGGAACCATAAAGACACTAAATCAAGATTTTAACGTTTAAATATAAAAATATATGTGTGTGACTAATAAACATATACTTTTAAAAAAAAAAACACTTTCCTCGCAAATATCTTGACTAAATCGTATAACTATTTTGGTTTGGTGCACGTAGATATTACACATGGTCCAATTTTTACCCCACTTCTGGTTCAAGTCATAGATCTTCTTAACGGCGATTTATGATGAAAGCATGCATACATGCATGGATTTATTTTATGAAAGCAATATCGGAAGCTAATACTTTAAAAAATGTAATAAATAAAATATTTAAATAGAAAATAAAATATTTTTAAAATTTTAATATATTAAAAGAGTATAAATGTTTTATTTTAGTTCTTTATTGGGTTTTTGTGTTAATGTTAAAAAATATAATCCAGAGAATTTTGTTCCTATAGGAATATTAAACCTGATAATAAAATACCTGAATTGTAAAAAATTTTCTTCTTTAATATTTAGATTGTTTTATTTTTTTTGACTGTATTATTTAGATTGTTTTAATATTCTCAAAAATAAATTTCAAATATATTTGTTTTATTATGCCTATTTTTGGAAAAGTTCTTAATTTTCAAAATACTTCTATTGCCAATAGAAGGATGAGCGAAAAAATAAAAATAAACTTAAGAATTAAGAATATAATAATAATGGTACATGTTAATTGTATTCTCTCGCTATGAAATGATCAGATATCCACCTATTAACATGATGATAAAAATTTCAAAATTTGATAATAATTTTAACAAAATATATATATTTTAAAAATATAAAACTATAAAATAGTATATTTTGATGAAAAATTATTATTGAGAATAAATTATAATTTCTTAAAATAAACTTCCACGTAACCAAAACTCTTAAAAAATATATATATTTAGCTTACTCTTAAAAATGATTTCTTTGGATTAAATTAAATTAAAAGGAGGAACTAACTTGTAGATAGCACCCTCGAATCGCAATGAATGATAGTGTCTGAAAATGGACGTGGTACCGAACAGACATTTATTAAAAGAGAAATGCATTGATTGAAGACTCTACAGCATGAATAATAGCCTTTTATAGTAGATATATCGTACCAAACATTATTAATTAAATTAAATAAATAAATAACCTGCACATGGATATATGATTATCAAAATGGGCAGACAGTAAGACACATAACGAATTCTTCTATGGACTACTTTTCAAATGGATAAATATAGTAGGTTTAATTAGTCTGCTAGCATTTATAATTTCAATAAATTTTTAATTAAATTTATATATTTTTTCTGTTAATTGAGTTGTTATATATTTTTAAATTTGTAATTAAATTTTTATTAATAATAAATATTAAAAAAAATATTTATAAAATATGATCTTTTAATTATTCGCATACCTTACATTTTATGTAAGGCTTATGTTCATATAAATATATTTTTTATTTACCTTTTCTTATCAATATTTTTTGAAAATATTTTTAATTTGCATGAATCAAAATTGCATATCTTTAGAAAACTTAAAATATATTAAAAAGAAAAAGGAAGAATGTTCATTTTATCTTTCTAAAATAGAGAAAAATGTCATATTTAACAAATTAGTCATTAATTTTTATGATATCTTTAATTTAGAGATAAAATCTTTTGTTAATTTTGACGTTTTCGTCATAATAAAGACCTAGTTACAAAATTTAAAATAATATAGAAATCTAATTGAAAAGAAAAAAAGTATAGAGACTTAATAACCTATATATTAATTTAATCATAAATATATAATAATTTATATAATTTAATTTAACGGGCCAAATTTTTAGAATAAACAATTTTATATTACATTAAGAGATCATTTGTTTTCTATTCTCAACTAATTCAGATTTCATTAAAATTGTTTATCAGATTACAATAAATGAGTCTTTTAGCTGAACTAATCTGAATATACTTAAATTTTGAACTTAAACAGATTTTTCTTTTGTCTTAAGTAAAAAAACCTCAAATCTAAAATTTCTTACAATAAAAATAATATAAGAAAGTTTTTTGGTATACCGCGAACGTATTCTCCCGCTTTTTAGTCCTTGATCTTAATTAATTTTAATTATAAAATCAATATATAATAAAAATCAACGATTAAAAAATGGAAAAATACGGTATATTGCATTTTTCACGATATATTCGAAAATCTTGCAATAATATAATATCATATGAAATATAACTTATTGGCCAATTTTCATGCATGTATTCAATTTTAGGAACAAAAGTAATTTATCACGTAAAGGTTACCTTTTTATTTTTTTTTTATAAAAAAATCTGAGTTTCTCTAATATTATAGGTACTAGGGTGATAAGATTTAGATCGGTCCAAAGTAAATTTTTATTGGATTGGGTATGTTATTCTTTATCTGATGTGATTTTTGGGTCGGTCTAATTTCGGGAAAAAAATCATATATCTTAATTAAAATATATTTTATAATGAAATTAATAATAAAATATTATATTTTCATACTTTAATTAATATTTTTATGTGTTATATAATAATATTTTGTTTTAAAAATAATTTATTTTGATAGTGATATAACATTATTTAAATTTAATATTTAAAAGTGAAAATTTATTATTTTATTATATAAAATTTACAAAGTTATATATATGAATAACGCATTTCACACACTTTTTCAATAGACACTGACATTACATCCGTATAAAAATATATTTATTTAGGTTAACCATAAAAAGTGAAAGATATTTAACGCATCAATAATCGTATTTTATACGAATCAATTTAGTGTCTACTAAAAGAGCGTGTAAATAATAAAATTGTATATTTATTAATTTTGAAAAAAATTGATTATTAATACTTGTAGTAACCAATAATAATTAATAAAACTAAAAGACCATTATTTTTTTAATTTCATCTTTAATGTATTGAATTTCTTTCATTTTATTAAATTTTTATTATTTATTGATTATTATTGGCAAATATATATATATATATATATATATATATATATATA
>JASCZI010001302.1:0-17110 GCA_036250425.1 Stylosanthes scabra | reverse complement strand
TCGGGTTCTTTGTATAATGTCTTTTCCTCAACTTTTGCTCAACCTGAAAAACCATGACGAGCATCCTATGTTGTGTTGTTAAACTCTCTCCCGGAATAACTTTACAAAATACACATTAAAAATAATAAAACTAGATACGTATTCATGTCTAAATACACATTAACGATTTTATGGTAGAATTATTGAAGATTTTAGTACAATACTAAGTGTGCTATTAAATTTACTTGTTCAAGAGAGTGAAATTTTTTATTATTGCTAAATAGGTTTCATTGTATCATGGAAGAGTATTATCATCAACCATATAGTAACTTTGTGTGGGGACAAATATCACTCTAAAGATAGAGATCCAATTGTGCCTTGAAATCTAGTTAATTATAATTCTTGTCATCTTCTATACACAAAATACCCAACATAAATCAAGTGCAGTCATCACACCTAAACAACAAACATAATTTCATAAGGAATAAAATAAGTAATAAAATATGGTAGATCCTTACATGACTTAATTTCAGGAATTCCATTTCTTAAACTTCAAAGGCCAACTGCTGAGATATCCTTCCCACTGGAAGAATTTTCTCTTACTCTAGTAGTGTCCAACCTTCATAAATAAAACATTTCAAGTTGAACTTTCTACAAACGCGACATACGCAATAATCAAGATCAACAATTTCAAAAGTGAAAGTCCAAAATAGATGAACTTCACAATTTGGCATATTC
This sequence comes from Stylosanthes scabra, assembly GCA_036250425.1. Classification (NCBI taxonomy): domain Eukaryota; kingdom Viridiplantae; phylum Streptophyta; class Magnoliopsida; order Fabales; family Fabaceae; genus Stylosanthes; species Stylosanthes scabra. Next base: position 16,393 of record JASCZI010001302.1, on the reverse strand, counting down.
ATTTTTTCACATTCCCATTGAGTAACGCCCAGTTCATATGAGAAAAAAATATACTTGGATGGAGCTTCGGAAACTTAAAGTTCCTCACAAGGTGAAACTGTTTCTGTGGAAAGTCCTCCATGTCCGCCTCCCTGTTCTTCATCAGCTTTACCGGCATTTTCCTGCCACTGCTGCAACTCGTCGCCGTTGTTCTGTAGAAGAAGAATCAGTTTAACATTGTATTTTTAATTGCAGAAAATCAATGGAGGTTTGGAGACATAGTTCATCCAAGGATGTGTTACTTGTTCATATGGTTGGCGATTTCTATTCTTGGTGGTTGTCTATTCTGAGTTCTCTTTGATCCAACCCATCCAGTGGCAGTAAGTCTTTCCTTATTGACGATGCTCTGCTAGTGTCTCTTGAAAGCCAGAAATTTCATGATATTTGAAGCCCTCCACTTTCCCAAATACAATACATACACTACAAATCAAATCAATTACCTAAACAAAGTACTAACAATACATAAGAACCAGTCAAAAAATAAATAAATAAATTCACACCATAAAAACTACATCAAAAATAGAAAAAATTAATAAACACCTCACAATCACCACATTACATAACTGAAGAATCTATTATGATTAATTAGCAAAAAAAAAAACTTTACTTAAAAAAAGAAAAAGCAGCATCACAAACAGTTATACTAAACAAATCCTCACAAGGTGGATGAGCTCTATGCTTTATCATCTTATCCACATATGTGGTCTTCACCCAATTTGAATTATGAATTTTCCTAAATAATAGTGATTACAACTCAAGTCTCTGCTTCAAAGTAACCAATATCAAGAATAAACAAACTCAAACAAAATTACATATTTTCTTTTTATAAATCATGTTGAAGAAAAAAGCCACCCAATTAATAAGTTTGAACATGAATTGCTACATTGTCAATGTAAAATCCCTATTAAAAAATATAATAATAAAAAATTGGGACTGAAATTGATCGGAGGATATATCAAAACTAAAAACATGCATATACATACAAATCCAAACCAAAAGAGGCCAGACACAACAAATATTGTCAAGCATGCCTTCCATCATTGTAGTAACCTATCTATAATGATAAACTTAATTATAAGAACCGTACCAATACCTCTGAATAACTAAAGTCGCAAATTTTAAAGTGAGGTGCAGGGCCTCCATAGAAAAAGGGTGTTTTTTCTAACCGTGACTTCAGTCTCCATCTTAACCTTCTTCAAAAAAACTTCCATCTTCGCACCCATCGCTGTCTTTTTATAAAAATGAAGAAAATAAAAACATTAAAACATTAAGAAGAGCTGAACGCACTGATAAACAAACAGTGAAGCAAGCCAAACGCAGATCTGGAATCAAGAAAAGCTGCAGAAGGTAGAAGTTGCCAGAACAATGTGGCCGGCTTCTGGTGCAGTTGAGAACGCGTTGCTGGCGCAAGCACTCGATCCAGAGGCATGCAGAATTGTGGCTGATTTATTGTTCTATTTAGTTAACAGCATTTATAAATGACTGAGATTCTCTATTTTAAATTTCAAATTTCAATTTGACAGCTTAAAGAATTGTGATTGAGCACAAATTTCTCTTTAGTATTTTTTTAATTTAAAAATTGAAAACCGAGCACAAATTTCCTTTTAATATTCCAATGACATTCCTAATTAATGACACTTTTAAATGTTGCTCTTTTATTTAATTTTAATTTATTAGTTTACAAATTTGTTGGACCTGACTTGTTTCAACCAATTGTCTATAGATATTTGGCGATCATTCAACGTAGGACGCATGTCAACAGAAGAGGACTGCTAATTAGCGAGCACAGATTTGGAGCCCTATTCTTTTTATATTTTAATAGATATTTCAATAACATTCCTAATTAATTACACTTTTAAATGTTGCTCTTTTATTTAATTTTAATTTATTATAAATTTGTTGGATCTGACTTGTTTCAACCAATTGTCTATAGACATTTAGCAATCATTCAGTGCAGGACACATGTCAACAAAAGAAGACTGTCAATTGGCGAGCATAGATTTGAAATTTAATACATATTTAGAGTTTAATTTGGTATTTTTTTTTGTTAAAAATTTGTTAGGAAAGAAACTCGAATACTATACCTATATTAGAAAAGAAAGACACATATTATTTGAATTATACCTCATTTGATCTCTATGTAATTTGCTATTCTTGCACCATACACATGAATCAAATTTAATTAGAACTTAATTATTACGTTCTTATTATGTGAATTTGATGGAGGGGCGGCGCTTATTGTACGGGAATGAGGCAATGACCCCCTAAATTTACAAATTTACCTATAAACTATTCTACTTTTATACTATGATCCCTTAATTTTATTTTTTTTTGCTTTATTTACTTTTTTTTTATGTTGGCCCGTCTAAGTAATACCTCTAGCTGTGCCCCTGATTATATGTATATACATGTTAACATGTATACAAGATAATGAATATATATTTTATGTGAATTTTATATATTTCATAACTCATGTTAATCAAGTAATTTTAACTGTTCATTTTAATTATGTATATACTTTATGATAATTTTATGATTAAGATTAATAGCTAAAATTATTAATTTATCATACATCATAAAACACTTGAAATATATATTATACTTTATTGATATATGATTTTAAAAAGTACCCACACATAGTAGCAAGGCAAAGAGCCTTTGGAAAGCATAGTCATAATTCATGAAATGACCCTAAAGAAAACTACAAGACCAACAACCATAGTAAAATATGAAAACACATATATTGATGTAGCAAGGAAAATAATGAGTTTAATTTGATAATTAATAGATTTTGTACGGGCGTTGATTTGGAATGTTGCCTTCAGGGGAATATAAACAAGTGACCAGGGTACCTCCATAATCGTGGCATTTGACACTAGCGCAGCCTAAAAAAGTAGTTTCAGCCCAAATAATCTGAATGTAACAACGGCAAAGAGTGGTACCATCAATACAAGAGTTGGATTTATAATCGTAGTTATTTTTCTGGTCCACCCACGCAAGTGTAGATTCTGATGCTTCCATTTGGAATTCCACACTATATGTATATGCCTTGTTTTGGCCTGTATTATAAATATCGACTGTATCCGTAAGCCCATTCATACAATCTGCAGTGTTTTTCTACAAAATTGCGAGCATGCAATTCAAGCTGCGGGTCCCATTTCAGTGGCTTAACACCAACTTCTGCACGAGCATCATTGTGAATTTTAAAATAGTTTGCGGGAGAACTTTCAGCTAGTAAGAGTAATGGAACTACACTAAAAATGCCTATTATCACTATCCAAATGATTTTCAACAATCTTTCCATTCTCTTAACTTTTTTTATTTTTTTTAATGAAAATTAAAAGTGAGTGTTTATTATTAAGTGCAGTTATATATATACATATAGTTTCTGATTTATGATAGGCGTGAAAAGCCAAACATAAGTAAAATAATAATAATATCAAAAGGAATTATTTAATTATAGCATAAATTTGTTTATTTATTTGTCTTATATATATATATAATTTCTTCCTGTATTTTTCTTATTTATTGAAATGAATGACTAAGATTCTTGTATATAAAACTCAGAAACTTTATTATATTTCATAAAATAAAAAATGACTATAATAATATAATGTTGATTATTAGGTCAACAAGGATTCAAGGAATAATGATGGAGACAATAATACAATATGACAACCCATTGTTTTATTGCTCTAATAAGTATTAACATTATATTATATAATCATCATTTCGCTTATTATACTGATTTCTTTAATGCATATTTAATATCAATAATAATTTTCATATAAAACACTATATGTCTTAAACTATTCAAGTATATCAAAGGACAACTACAATATTTTATTAACAAAAAATGTTAATTTTCTCTTCGAAAATAAAAATATTCCCCACAAATTTTTTTTTAAAAAAGACTAAGAGCCTGCCTTCTCTTCTCCTTTCCTCTTGGCGTGGTTGCCCTATATAGAGTGGGTATACTGCAGGGAGCCAGGGATGGAGCCAAGTGGAAGGCTAAGGGCGCTTGCCCCATTCATCTCATAATTTTTTTTTATAAAAAAATGTAATATATATATATATATATATATATATATATATAATATCGGATATTACCACATTATCAAAAGTAATTAATTTTCAAACTCACTACTTCTAATGTCAAATAAATGTATAAATCTAATTGAATGACCGTGTAAAACTCTTTACACACCAAATTAAGCTATATATGTGTGTGTGATATCTAATGAAAAATTGTTCTTATATGAGAAATAACAGGGTTTAATGGTAATTATTAAATTTTAATGAGTGACTAGAAGATAATTAAACTACAAATATGAGAGGGAATGAATATATAATTAATGTGTTTAGAATGTTAAAGAGTAATTAATATCTTTGAAATTAAAGAAAGAGAGAGAAAATAATTAAATTTAAATGATATTTGTAATTGCAAATATATTTTAGTGATACTATTTAATAAATGATTCAATATGGAATATTAATTATGAAAAAAATAATTTTATTGGTCAATAAAATAAGTTTGTTGGTCCATAAATAAATAGTATATAAGTAAAATATAAATTTAACATAAGATAATATATAAGTAAATATAACTTCCATGCATATGAAACATGTTTTTATTTATGGTAAATATTGTTATATTCTCATAAAAAAAATTAACTTACTATATAAATTTTTTCTACTCGTTGTTAATACTATATTAACAACAGTTATTATTGGACATTAATTAAGACATTAATTATACTCTTTAATATTAAGATATTAATTATACTAATTATATTATTTTTTCTCTAATTTTTGTAATCTAATCCTAACTATACATTTAAATTTAATGGCTACCTATTATTGAACCCTCTCATTTCTCATATAAAAGGACTTTTTTATTAGATACCTCATCTATGGGAATGGATCCTCTCTGGTGAAAAAAAAAACTAGAGATTATACAGCGTGAAATCTTGACCCTTGAAATTTACTGAAGAAAATTAATGGTTGAAGATCTAATATCATTTAATTCTGCCTTTTTTTTAGACTTTTTTTCTTCTCTCTCTTCTTTCAACTCTTCATCTCCCTTCCTCACCTCTTTCCTTTATAATTTTATAACTTGGAATAAGAGGTGCTCCAATGGCAATCAAACCAATTAAAGTGGGTACTAATAAGGTGAAACTAACACATCTGCAGTTTGCAGATAACACAATGGGATAACTATCATTTTGGTCATATAGGTTTAACTGAAAAATCAATTTAGTCACAAACGTATTTTAGGCCAAAAATTAGTCACAAACATTATAATTTTTTCAAAATGGATTAATTTACGATTTTGCCCCTATTTTAAAAAATAACACTGGTTTTTAAGGGTTTGACCGATGAACCGATTTTTAGGAAGTAAACTGGTTTTTAATAACATGCTAAAAGCATAAGAACTTTCAGTAAGAAACATTGAAACAGAAAAAGCACTCCAATATTTTATTATGCTACGTTTCAGATTAGAAGTACTCCAATAATAATCCCATAAACAACAACAACGAAGGAGTATTAGTCATACTTTTTTTTTATACTTCAGTTTCCAGTTACAGCAACATCAAAACAAGCATAAATTCAAGGTTTACAAGAAACATAAACTACTTATAGGCAAAAATTATAGGCACGAACCCCAGCACCAAGATGCACAGCCCATCATTTCGGCAATCATCGCTACCCAATATATCCCATATATGCTGTTACACAACTCCCCTCCTATTTGTTTGCCCCACCATCCTGAACTCATTTCTTCTCAACTCCCAATCCTTGTGCGACGCATTAGTCAGCATTATCACCTCTTGTCCCAATTTAGCCATATTCAAAGACCCATTCAGCAACTCAACAATTATTATTATTTTTTAATTAAAAAAAAAAGAAAAAATTGAAACTGATCTGGAATCAAACGAAGAGGAAGAGGGACCTTTGAACAATGGTAACTGAATGACGGAGATGATGGTGACTTCGATGGAGGTGGGATGCAGGATGGCGACGGTAGGACGGCGATAGCGGCGCCTTTGAACAGTGGCGGCGGCGACGAAACAGGATGCAGGACGGCGACGGTGACAAAACGAGAAGAGGTAGGACACGACGGCTTCTCCCATGAAATCTGTCTCTCCCTCTCGATCTCTCTCACTCCGTCCCTCACTCTCTTCACGACGGCGCCGGCGGCACCCAGCCCTGCCGGCGCCGTCCCTCCCCTCTTCTCTTTTCTTCTTTCCCAGCCTCTTCGTTCCTCTTTTCCATTTTTCTTTCTTGTTTTGTTTTGTTTTTTTTTTTAGATTTGAAAATTAGGGTTGATAATAATGATAATGATAATGAATTAATGATAATAATAAGTTTTTGGTGAATAATAATAATAATAATAATAATAATAATAATAAAAATAAATTGACCCGATTCAGTTTTCAATGAACCAACCGGTTTGAAACAAAGAAGTAGAAGTTGGTTTGATAAATTGGTGATACATAAAAGGGGCAGAGGGGTAAAAATGTCAATTTGGATCATTTTAATATAACTTACAACGTTTGTGATTAATTTTTAGCCTAAAATACATTTGTGATTAAATTGATTTTTCAGTTAAACCTTTATGACCAAAATCATAGTTATCCCTAACACAATTCTATTCTGCTCATGTGACTTGGAGACAGTGAAGAACTACAGAAGAATCCTTAGGGGCTTTTAGTTGATCTCGGGACTAAAGATAAACTTTCAGAAGTCGGCAGTTATAGGGTTAATTCTGATGAAGCAGAGGTGAACGAGGTATGTGCTATGTTGAATTGTAGAAAGGAGAAACTCCCGATAAAGTATTTGGGAATACCATTAGGGGCTAATCCCAAGAGAATTGATACTTGGAAGCCAGTCATTCAGAAGATTGAAGATAGGCTAGATGGATGGAAAGGCAAACTACTGTCCAAACCAGGGAGGTTAGTGCTCATAAAATCTGTTCTCAATAGTTTCCCAGTGTACTATTTAAGTTTATTCAAATTACCTAGAGCAGTTGCTAAGAAAATTGTAGCACTACAATCCACTTTTTTCTGGGGAAAGGAAAATGGGAAGAAGGGGATGCCGTGTGTCAAATGGGAAGTTATACAGAGACCTAAGAGTTTAGGGGGTTTGGGAGTGGGTGATGTAGAGCTCAAAAACGTTGCACTCCTCTTTAAATGGTGGTGGCGTTATGATAAGGAGCACTGGAGCAATGCTCATTGTGAAAAAAGATAATTGATTCATGTCATAAAATGGGGAACACGAGGCTAGTAGGAGGGGAGTTGAGGGAGGTTAAAAGGGGAGGGGTGTGGAATAATATATTGAGAGTAGGGGCTAAGAACAGAGACCTACTTGAACTATTCAAAACTGGTGCTGAGCTGGTGGTGGGAAATGGAGGTTCAATAAAATTTTGGCATGAAAAATGGCTCAATGATGGAGTTGTGAAACAGTTATTTCCGCAGCTATTTACACCTAACAGGTCACCTGGGAGGAGGATGATGGTTAGGACGAGGACCACCGCTCGGGATTGAGAGTGGTTGGACGATATGATTGCTGAGGATGCGCCGGCCGAGCGACCGACGCAGAAGATTAGCCACATGCCCAAGAGCTATGCACGTCGGAGAGGGGTGGGCAAAGCCGGTAGAGGCCGCAGAGCCGGTAGAGGCCGCGGGGAGGGGGTGACACGGCGCCTACCCAGCAGACTCAAGGTGGTGCCAGCACCAGTCAAGCGGTAGAGGATGCGGGGACAAGCTCACAAGCTTACCTCCCATCCACCCCTCAGACCCAGGGGACCGCGATCCGATCGAGTATGAGCTCCCTGTCGCAGCAGGCGTTCCTAGACGGGCTATCTAGCCCAGGATTTTCAGCAGATTATTAGCGACATATTGCAAGAGGGCGACGGTGGTTAAAGGCCGGACACGCAGTTCGAAGGCTCTCAGGTTTATCTGGACCTAATTGAGCCTGTGTCCGGTACATCGCATATGTTCAAGGCTCTTGGTGGGACTCCTTCATCAGCAGCACACGTGCCGGGTGGATCCTAGGAGGTACCGTTCTTGGAACCTGCTGTCTGTTGACTCCTCGAGCATCACATGCACCGACTGAGCTGCCAGACGAGCTAGCAGCACGTGGGTGGGCCTGCAGAGCTCCACGTCATCGAGGGTGCGGCACCGGAGGCCATATGTAGTTTTATTACGTTATTTATGTACTTTAATTTCGCGCACTACTTTATGTATATCGAAACTTCCAGACATTTGTAGTTCGTGTATTTATGTACATATTTATATTTTTTCAGACGTCTTTTACAATTTTTTTTATCTGTACTAATTTTATTAAACACTAATGACCAAAAAAAAAAAAATTAAAACTAACCTTAAAAAAAAAAACATCTACCCTGAATCCGTGGTAGGGTGCCACGGATCCCCTAAAATTTGTTAAACATAACTATGAATCCGTGGTAGAGTCCCACGAATTCTATAATATAGAGAAACGGTGCAATCTGATCATTTTACTGGTTTTGATGTAATTTGATAATATTGGAATTGATTTGGTTTATATGTGTAACTTGCCCTTGAACACTTATCAAATAACTAATCTATTATTACATTCTTTTCATATAGTGACACTTATTAAGTAACTAACCTACTATACTGCCTTTTCATATAGTTATATTTAGGGTTTAATTTGGTATTTTTTTTTCAAAGATATGTTAGGAAATAGACTCAAACACGAGACCTCTAACTTTGAGCTGTACCTCATTTAATCTCTATGTAATTTGGTATTCTTGCACCATACACATGAATCAAATTTAATTAGAATTTAATTATTACGGTTCTTATTATGTGAATTTGACGTATATACATGTATAGAAGATCATGAATATATACTTTGTACGAATTTCATATATTCCATAACTCATGTTGATCAAGTAATTAATTTTAACTGTTCATTTTAATCATGTATATATTTTATGATAATTTTATGATTGAGATTAATGACTAAAATCGTTAATTTATCCTACATCATAAAACACTTGAAATATATATTATACTTTAGGAAAGTTTTTGGTATACCTCAAAAAGTGAGGTATACCATATTCCATCACTTTTTAGCCGTTGATTTTGTTTGATTTTAATTATAAAATTAATATATGATAAAGATCGACGGTTAAAAAGTAAAAGAATATGGTATACCTCACTTTTTGAGGTATACTGAAACACCTTCCTATACTTTAATATATGATTTTAAAAAGCAAATAATATACATGTACACACATGCACACACATACACATGATTTTAATACCACACTCACACGCGTCCCTCAGCTCACTAAACCCTCAGCTCACTCACAATCACTCATGTGACACGCTTCCCAAACCCTGAAATTAGGATTCAACGGAATTTCAAATTGCGTGCCCTATTCATCATCATCTTCTCCAAAGCTTCGTTCATCTTCTTCTTCTTCTTGTCCATCTTCTTCGTCTGTTTCGTTTTCATGCTTTTTGTTTGGTAGTCGTTTATTATTTGATTTTCTTTGTCGTTCATTTTGCATTAACGATGAGAGATTGGTGTTCAATTTCACTGGATCTGAATTCAATACATGAGGAACCCAATTGGAAGAGCAAATAGAGGTTAATGATTTTAATTACTTGTTATAATTGATTTTAGGATTCTGATTTATGTATGAGTGAGTTTTGTTGTGTTTTGATCTTGTTTTTAGATTCATATGGTTCTAGTTTTTTTTTTTCTTGAGTTACCAGAATTTTGTTCATTCTATTTCAAAATTCTGCTCAAATTTTAGCAGGATCTGAATTCCATCAATGAGGTAGGGCAATTGGAAGAGCAGATGGAGGTTCGTGACTTTGTTTTACTTGTTAATTGATTTAATATTCTGTTTTGTCTTTACTAAATGTTTAATGTATGAGTGAATTTTGGTGTGGTTTGATCTTTTTTATTAGTTTCATTTGATTGTAGTTTTTATTTCTTGAGTAACCAGAATTCTGCGCATTTCATTTTAAGATTCTACTCAAATTTAGTCTGTTTTGGTGTGGTAATATTCATTTTGATTCTGATATTACTTTATTGAGTAACCAGAATTCTGCTCATGCTAATTCAAAATTCTGCTCATTTTTAATCAGGATCTAAATTTCATCAATGAGGAAGGGCAATTGTAAGAGGAAATGGAGATTAATGATTTTTCAATTAGTTGTCATTATTGATTTAGGGTTTTGTTTGAACTTCTTAATTTTTTGAATGTGTTTATATTCATTTTGATTTTAGTTTTTCTTTCTTGAGGACAATTATGGATTCTGCTCATTCTATTTCAAAATTCTGCTCAATTTTAATCGGGCTCTGAATTCCATCCATGAGGTTGAGCAATTGGAAGAGCAAACAGAGGTTAGTGATTTTCACTTACTTGTCATTCTTGATTTAGGGTTATTTTTGTATTTCTTAATTTTTGAATGTATTTATATTCATTTGATTCTAGATTTTTCTTTCTTGAGGACATTTTAAAGATTCTATTCAAATTGGTTTAGAATTTTGCTCATTGTAATTTAAAATTCTGCTCAAATTTGTTTTGACTCTGTTTTTTTGCAGTTTTTGTGTAATGTTGATGAAGAGTATGTCCCTAAGGTTTGGATGATATAGAAGTCTGAAAGGCTCCCAAACCAATCTCATCAACAAGTCATTTCTTCCTGTCAGAAAGTTTGTCAAAAAATTTCCTTAACTTAATAGAAGTGCATCTTTTTTCTGTAGGTTTATGGACTTGCTTGTTAGCCATTCTGTTCAAGAAATCGAAACGAAATTGAGCATAATTTAAAGAATAAGATGGGTAGAATCCAAATAACCTTATCATTCATCATTTTTAGCAGAATTTGAAAATGAATTGAGCAGAATGTTAATTGGTTATAACAATCAATATTTTGAGTCTTTCAAACATTCACAATCATATCTAGATCAGATTATGTTACCAATTTGAGCATAATTTAAAAATTGATTGAGCAGAATCATAAAATAACCTTAAACAGAATTGAGCAGAATTTTCATACTAATTTGAGCAGAATGCAAAACAAGTTATCATTCACCATTCAAGGATCTCAAAAACTCAGTTCCAAACCAAAATAAGAATGCGAGACCTTTTTGAACATAATTACATATCAACATGAGCAGAATATAAAACAACTTACCATTCAACATTCAATGATCTCAAAAATTCAGTTTCAAACTAAAATAAGAATGCAAGTCCATTTTTTAGCAGGATTTTCATATCAAATTGAGCATAATACAAAACAAGTTATCATTCACCATTCAAGGATCTCAAAAACTCAGATCCAAACCAAAATAAGAATGCAAGAAATTTTTGAACATAATTACATATCAATATGAGCAGAATATTAAACAACTTACCATTCAACATTCAATGATCTCAAAAACTCAGTTTCAAACCAAAATAAGAATGAAAGTCCATTTTTGAGCATAATTTTCATATCAAATTGAGCATAATACAAAACAAGGTATCATTCACATTCAAGGATCTCAAAAACTCAGATCCAACCAAAATAAGAATGCAAGACCATTTTTTAGCAGAATTCCACATCAACATGAGCAGAATCCAAAACAACTTACCATTCAACATTCAAGGATCTCAAAAAATCAGTTTCAAATCAAAATAAGAATGCAAGGGGAACAACAACTGCGTAACAAAGGAAGGAGAAGAAGAAGAAGAAGAACAACAACAACAACAACAATAACGTAACATAAAAGGAGAATGAGAAGGAAGAAGAGAAAAAAGAAGAGAAATAGGCGGAATACGAAGTGAAGGCGGAGTACGAAATGGAGGCAGCAGAGATGGAGGTAGGGCAGAGAAGAAGAGAGAAGAAGAAGAAGAAAAAGAAGAAGAGAGAAGAAGAAGAAGAAAAAGCTCTGTTGGGTTGCGTGCGTGAATTTTGGGTAGTTTGCGTGTTTGAAGGAAGTTGGGAATGTCGCATGAAAACGCGTGGGTGAAGGTGTGTGTGATGTGCATTGCACGCGTCTTGGATGAGAGTGGGGGAATTTTGTGTGTCTGATGTGTTTGTGTGTACATATAGCAAAATTGTTTAAAAAGTACCCACACTTAGTAGCAAGGCAAAGAGCCTTTGGAAAGCATAATCATAATTCATGAAAACCCTAAAGAAAACTACAAAACCAACAATCGTAGTAAAATATGAAAACACATATATTGATGTAGCAAGGGAAATAATGAGTTTAATTTGATAATTAATGGATTTTGTACGGGCGTTGATTTGGAACGTTGCCTTCAGGGGAATATAAACAAGTGACCAGGGTACCTCCATAATCGTGGCATTTGACACTAGCGCAGCCTAAAAGAGTAGTTTCATCCCAAATAATCTGAATGTAACAACGGCAAAGAGTGGTACCATCAATACAAGAGTTGGATTTATAATCGTAGTTATTTTTCTGGTCCACCCACGCAAGTATAGATTCTGATGCTTCCATTTGGGATTCCACACTATATGTATATGCCTTGTTTTGGCCTGTATTATCAACATCGACTGTATCCGTAAGCGCATTCATACAATCTGCAATGTGTTTTTCTACAAAATTGCGAGCATGCAATGCAAGCTGCGGGTCCCAATTCAGTGGCTTAACACCAACTTCTGCACGAGCATCATTGTGAATTTTAAGATAGTTTTCGGGAGAACTTTCAGCTAGTAAGAGTAATGGAACTACACTAAAAATGCCTATTATCACTATCCAAATGTTTTTCAACAATCTTTCCATTCTCTTAGCTTTTTTTTTTAATTTTTTGAAAATTAACAGTGAGTGTTTATTATTATGTGCAGTTATATATATACATATAGTGTTACCAAAAAAATATATATATACATATAGTTTCTGATTTATGAAAGGCGTGAAAAGCCAAACATAAGTAAAATAATAATAATAATAATAATAATATCAAAAAGAATTATTTAATTATAGCATAAATTTGTTTGTTTATATATATATATATTTTCTTCCTGTATTTTTCTTATTTATTGAAATGAATGACTAAGATTCTTGTATATAAAACTCAGAAACTTTATTATATTCCATAAAATAAAAAAAATGACTATAATAATATAATGTTGATTATTAGGTCAACAAGGAATAATGATCGAGACAATAATACAATATGACAACCCATTGTTTTATTGCTCTAATAATTATTAACATTATATTATATATATAATCATTTCGCTAATTATACTGATTTCTTTAATGCATATTTATTAATATCAATAATAATAATAATTTTCATATAAAAAACTACATGTCTTAAACTATTCAAGTATATCAAATGACAAACTATTCAAGTATATCAAATGACAACTACAATATTTTATTAACAAAAAATGTTAATTTTCTCTTTGAAAATAAAAATATTCTCCACAAAATAATAATAATAAAAATAGACTAAGAGCCTGCCTTCTCTTCTCCTTTCCTCTCGGCGTGGTTGCCCACTTGCCCTATATAGAGTGGGTATACTGCAGGCTGCCAGGGATGGAGCCAAGTGCAAGGCTAAGGGGCGCCTTGCCTCATTCATCTCATAATTTTTTAAAGAAAAAATTTAATGTTCATACATCGTCATTTATATTTATATATATATATATATATATATATATTTAATCACATGTTATCACATTATAAAAGATAATTAATTTTTAAATTTACTATTTCTAAAATCAAATAAATGCATGAATCTAATTGGATAACTACACCGTTAGTGCATCAAATTAAACTATATATATGTGTGTGTGATATTAATGCACTATCTAAGACCAGTTTGAAAATTTTCAAGTTCAAAAACACAATTTCATTGTAGTTAGTCCAAACCGACAATTGACAATGATCAAATTTAGTTTCAAAAGATGTTTCAATTAAAACCAAACCAAGAGTATTAAATCACGAGTCGTTCTCCCTTGGAATTGAACAAAGATTGCTATTGACTAGGAGTGAAAATGTTGTTGGATTGATCGAGTTTACTAAACAAAAGGTTGCATGAATATAAATAAGCAAGTAATTAAATTATAACTAGAATTATAGAATTTAAGGCTAGATAACTAAACTACCAACTAACAAATGCAATAATTTAAATAAGAACTAAATTTACTAGCAATGAGACAATTGGATGATAATTAAATTAAACTAGCAACTAATTAAACTAAAAGGGGCTAAACAAGTAATCAAGGCAATTAAAAGAGGATTTAATCAAATTCTAAAAGGATCTTGGTTGGAGTTGAGAATTAAGTCACAATCCTTGTCACTAATCCAAATCCAAGGTGATATCCAAGAGTAACCAATTAGTTAACCTCTAAGAATTGAGGAATGTCAATTGGCTTTAATTAGCCCCAATCACAAGTCCTAATCCACTTACTAATTGAATTTAGTAAAGGATTAGCGTTAGTGAAAACAAGATTAATTAAATAAACCTCAATCACCAATTAATCAACACAATTGTGACTCAAGTGACCAAACATCTCAACCCAACCAAGAATTTAAAATCTACTCCATAACTAGTTCAAACAATTCAACAAACACTTGGTGTGCATAAAAGCTAAACATCATAAATTGCAATAACAATAAAATCTAACAATACCCAATGCAAAATATCCACAACAACAACTCAAATAAACATTAATATGACATAAAAACAAACATTCATTAATATATCAAGCATAATCCAAGATTCACAATAATTAGTCCATATGCTCATAAAAGATAAAATTAAGAACAAACTAAAGATAATATAACTAGAAGTAGAGTAGAAATGTGAGTTAATTAACTACTACAATCAAGAAACAAAGAGATAATGAAGATTGAAATGCTAAATCCTAGAGAAAATTCTTGCTAGAACTCTAAAAATGAAACCCTAGAAGTGTTGGGTTGGGTTCTCTCCTATGTGAGGCCGAAGCCCAACATTATTAGGGTGTCTTACACCCACCTGAAACACAACAATCATTTTGGGAGTTTTTGAAAGAGAGTGCAGCCAAAGAAAAGAGAGAAGAAGAAAGAAAGCCATTTTCGTTTCTTATGCACAGCAGCAACTTTAGTCGACCTTTTCTCACTCGTTCATCGTTGGATCGGCTTGAAATTTGGACAGCACGTTCGCCTCATCTGGTTCTTCATTTTGAACGGTGGAGATTTTGATTGGAGCTCTGTGGAGGGAGAAATTGGCCACGGACAGCAGCCCATGTTTTGGGTATTTTTGCATCTTCTTCATTCTCATTTTGTAACTTTGTTACTTGGTGCTTTGGTTGGTTGTATGCACAAGTTGTGCTATGTTTTGTGACTCTCTTGTATCTCACATTTGATTATAGTGGAGCTATTTTCATTGGTCTGGACGACCCGTGGTTTTTACTTCTCACATTGAGGAGGTTTTCCACGCTAAAAATTGTGTGTGTGCTTGTTGTTAATTTAGTTGCCTTATTTGCCTTGATTGCTGCTGCCATAGGGTGTTAGTATTAGTGGAATATTTTTATTGTGTTGGATTAATTGTGCCGCTTCCGCTGCGTGGTTCTATCATACTGGCATCAGAGCTCTTTGGTTATTTTTCTGGGCTTGTGATTTTTTGAGCAATGGATTCCAACTTTAACACTAATACTACTCGGATGATCACTCTTAATGGTCCCAATTATGATTTGTGGAAGTCTAAAATAGAAGATTTGCTTTATGTCAAGAATTTTCATCAACCAGTTTTTTCTACCGAGAAGCCTAATGATAAATCTGATGAAGATTGGACTTTGTTGCATAGGCAAGTCTGTGGTTATATTAGGCAGTGGGTTGACGATAATGTGTTGAACCATATTATTGGGGAGACACATGCTCGGACCCTTTGGATTAAGCTTGAACAGTTGTATGCTCGGAAGACTGGGAATAACAAGATGTTTTTGATCAAGCAGTTGTTGGCTTTGAAGTATACTGATGGGACTTCGATGACAGATCACTTGAATACTTTCCAAGGAATTATGAATCAGTTGTCTTCCATGGGTATCAATTTTGATGAAGAGGTTCAAGGGTTGTTACTTCTTGGCTCCCTACCGGATTCTTGGGAAGTTCTCAGAATTTCATTGTCTAATTCTGCTCCTGATGGTGTTATCTCTATGGATCTTGCCAAGAGCAGTGTTTTGAATGAAGAAATGAGAAGAAAGTCACAAGGTGCATTGTCTACATCTTCAGATGTTTTGGTTTCTAAATCTAGGGGGAGGAATAAAAGTCGTGGTCCTAAAGCAGGTAGAGATCAAAGCAGAAGCAAGTCTCGTGGGAAGTTTAAGAATTTTGAGTGTCATCATTGTGGTCT
>JASCZI010001300.1:0-12145 GCA_036250425.1 Stylosanthes scabra | reverse complement strand
AAACTTGCAAGGACTCTGTGCAAGTGTGGGATGAATTTAATAAAACAAGCTTTGGGATTGTAGTTTCATTCTCTTTTTCTTTTAAGAGAGATGTGAGCATAAAGAAAAGGGTGTTGTTCTCTTAATTCGATAGGCTTGGCTTATAACTCAAAAGTGAATCTGTGATCAAAATAATGAAACATCTGAGAGTGGAAAGCTAGAGAAGTATTATGGAGCTCTAAAAAGCATCAAGGCAGTAAGATTACAAAGTAATCAAATATGAAAGAAACAAAAACCACAAGGCTCTGAGCATCAATGACAAAAAAAGGATGTGGAATGAAAATATGAAATCCATAAAGAAAAACCCTAGTCAATGCTTGTGCTGTAATGTTTTGGGGAGACGCTAGAGTGAGTAAATCCGAGGGGTGCTTCATCACCTGATAACTTGGACCAACTGGGACGGGATTATCGATTGAAAACTTAATCTAAATAGCTACCTCAACAACAAAGCAGTTAGAGTCAAAATGCCCCGAAGGGGAAGAAAAATCATATCTGGAAAGTAATTAGCAAAATAAAGAGCTCTATAATATCATCTAAGTTTGAACTCAAAAGATGAAAGGAACCTTGAAAGATTATAGAGAAGAAATTCAAAGAAAAGTCAAGCTTCCGAAAATTGAGGAAACACACTCTCTAATCAAAAGCCTTCCCGAAATTCTTTTTTGAACTTAACAGAGTAATCCCATACTTATTTGAGGACAAACAAGAATCTAAGTTTGGTGTTGTTATGCATGAGCATCATTAGTGATTTTAATGATTTATTTCTTGCAAAGTAAGTAACAATTAGTTTAATACTCAATCAAATTCATCATTTTTTATTATCATAGCTTTGAGTATTTGAACTCAATGACAATTGCAGGAACTGAAGAAGATTAACAACGAATTAGAAGAGAAAGAATTGAAGAAGAAATGATCAAAATCAAGGCAAGACAATTAGAAGAAGTTTAGGATTAATTGAAGAATTATTTGGAATTTTGGAAGATCACTTCCAGTAGGCACCCAAAGTGGGCGTTCAAAACGCCAGAAGGGGCGTTGGAAACACCAGATGGGGCGTTAAAACGCCAGGCTTGGCGTTCTCAACGTGAGCTCCACGTATAAACGCCCAAGCTCCAAACTTGCACCACACTTGGGGCATTAAACACGCCAGGAGGGGCGTTTCCAACGTGGAGATTTAGAGGCTACTGGAAGGTGCACCAAAATTGGATTTAATTAGTGAAAAATGGTTGGAAAATTAGGAGATGTAATTGGCTAAATCAAGGGCTTAATTCAAGGGTTAAATTTATAATTTGATTAGTAAGATCTCCTAGAGATAAGATAGAAATTAGATTAGTTGATTTCATTGGATTTGGATTTGATTTGATTTAATTTTGATTTTAGATAGGTAATTAGTATAAATAGGTTTCTAAACCATTAGGGTTTGTAACCTAGCTTCCTACGTAGAATTTAGTATTGTTTTCACAGAATTATGTCTAGCTAAACTCCATTGTTGAGGATGAGGAGCTCTGTTCATCCCAGCATAGCTTACTAATTCAAGTTTTCGATTTTCTTCAATTTCAAGTTATTGATTTTAATTCAAGGATTAAGCTTCTCTGTTCTTCATCAAGGAGTTGAATCACTGAGAGGTATTCTTCTTCTAAGTGTTTTGATTGATTAGGTTTGAGAGAATTTTAATTGATCATAACAAAGGTTGGGACTTAATTCTCATTACTTATTAATTGAACTAGAGATAGGGATTTAATAACTAATGCAACTTGCTCTCTGTTAGAACTTTCAATAGGTTTAGAAATAAATTTGAGTACGTGACATATAACTTGATCTAAAATCACTATTGAATTCTAATAAGAAATTGAATCTGTTTTGTGCTTCACCTCTTTTCTTAATTGGTTAATCAAGAGATTGATAATTGGTTAGGTTTAGAGAGACTAAATTACTAAGAAATTAGGGCTTAGTTAATTAGGATTCGTTGGGAATTTAATCATACTTGTTAAAGAAGAAACTGAAGATTAGAATTTGTAGCTTAGGGTAAAATATCTCCAAATCCTTAACACTTTCATTCACTGTTTTCTCACACTCACTTTCTAGTTACACGTTGGTACTTACTTGCTATTTGCTCACTGTTTTGGTTTTATTTCAATTGCATTACACCCTCTCTGTTTTGTGATCTTGTCTAGTCAATAAGGTTGGTTAAATTGTATTGCTTGTTCCGTCAATTCTCGTGGGAACGATATCCACTCACCGTGGTATTACTTGTACGATTCGGTATACTTGCCGAGTTTAGGATTGCAAAATCCGTGTCACACTTCGTAAATGCATGCAATATCAAACAAACTTTTTAAATTTCATAATTTGAATAACATAACTGCCATGCAAAACTCATGCAAATTTCAAATTTCAAACAAAATTCAAATATTTTCAAATAACTTTGACGCTTTTCAATAAAAACTGTCCCACCGGGTATGCCAATTTGTTATGCAGATTTTATGATTTTTCAGAAAGAACAAAATATAAGGATTCAAGATCGTGATTATCAGCCAATGAAGTGCATCAAAATCATTAAGTTTGAAATAAGAAAAGGTAGAAAGAACAGTAACTTAATTTAATAAACACTTCTCAGAATTCTGAAGTGTGAAAGTTGATTAGCATACAACTTATGAAAACCTTAAAGATTAAAACAAATAAAAACAAACAAAATGAACACAATTCCAGATCAGACAAACGAAGAGCTAAGATAATAATTAGAACAAATCAAGAAAGTGTGGAGGAAATCCATACTCAGAAAACTGGACTGAAATACAGATCAGAAAGTCGCTTGTGGTGGATATGAAGTGTATTTAGCGAGTCTTCGAAGTGTAAACTTCCAACCCTAAATCAGTGTAGACTCCTGATATTTATAAGCAAGTTACTCCAATCTCCTTTTGCCACGTGTCAAAGTTCAAAGGTAACCGTTCCCGCCAATGCAATCTTCAAGATAACCTACGATAACTGCTTCCTTAAATCTCGCTTTCATCTCAACTGCTACACTCTTCGAATACTCGTTCCTCGATCCTAATCTTCAAGTAAGTTCGAATTTGAGACTAACTCTACTATTGATTATCAAACTTCTGAACTTAGTTACATTTTGCAAGATCCACAAAACTTCTTATAACACTCTTTTCACACTTCGAAATGCTAGTTCATTCGAAATCACCAAAAAATCGAAACCATCAAAACCATATGCACAAATCTTGATTTCGAATCGAAATGATTTATTTTCGAATAACAAAATGTTTTAAAAATAAAACATGAATTTAGTTAAAAATATCTTAAAAACGCCAGTTAAAAAATAAAATAAAAAAGACTTAATTGTTTTAATGTATTAAATACAAAAAAGGTAAAAAGAAATTAAGATCCGCTTTTATCTTTTATAAAAAAAAAAATAAACGGACAAAGATATCCACAAAACCCAAAATGTGAAAGAGTATTATTAAAAAAAATATCGGTTAAAAAATTCATAAAATATATATTTAATTTTTACTCATTTAAAATTTTAAAAATAAATTAACTTTACTATTATACTCTACAATTAAAAACTCTGAGTGAAAACAAACTAATAAATTTTAAAAAAAAATTCAATTATCTTTAAATTAAAATAAACACTATAAATTCAACGAAGATTAACTTCCTTCTTCCAACCCCCCCGGCCGGATCATGACAGCTTCAAGGAAACCCAATGAATGTCCATTAATTAACCAACCAAACTGGATTGCTTTCTTTCTTCAGCCTTATTCATTCATTCCCTTCACATTCATTTAATTTCTCAATCACAAACACAACGACGTAAGCAAACACAGAAAGAGAATCGCCGCCATATAATATATGCCAAATTGATTTTGTCTTGTTGGAAGCGGAACACAACAACAGAATAATTTCTGCCACCACAACTCTTGATTAGAGATTTTAATTATAATCACCAATCAAGGTACTAACTATTGCATCATGTGTGAGGAACAATAATCAAGTAAAGTGGCACTATCTTTGTGGCTCAAATCATGAGCAAAATACATATAATTATATTTTCCAATAATTCAATCTCTTATTAGTATATCGGAATAACTGTAAATCAATGGGTCCGTTATATAATTATCAATAACAATAATTCATAATAGACAAATCCATATTTAAAAACACCTTTCTTCAAAAATAATGTGTGACCATTATTGGAATGAAATCACCATATATGTTGTTACACAAATTGTCACCACAAAAATAAAAAGAACTAGTATTATTATAACATGGTCCCGCAATAAGATGGGAAGAAAAGACAACCTAGATGAGAATGAAAATTAGACCCAAAAAAAGGTCACTACCCAAACCAAAAAAAAAAAAGAAGAAGGAATAATTACATTGAAACTGAATTAATCTACCTTGTGTTGTAGCAAAGGAAGCAATTCATGACCCTAAACCAAGCACTCCTTAGCCGAGGGTAAATCCTACTGCTGTATAATCTTGACTCTCTGCTTATGTCTTCCATGGCTTCCACAAAGAGATTCAAGTTTCTGATTGGTGGAATATAGAGGATCAATGGAACTGCAGAGAAAGCCACTGTGAAGAACAACTGCAACATCTCTTTTTTTTCTTTGTGTTGTTCTTATTTAATGAGTTCTTGACACACCAACTGATAACCACCAAGAGATGAATTATATAGAGATTAGAGTAGCCAAAGATGGAAATCTTTGAGAATCAAGATTGGAAAGGGTATTTAACTTTTGGATTTTTGTGGCGATACGTTTTTATGGCTTGAACGTTGGAGTGGGAGGAAGGTGTTGGAAGGAATAATATATAAAGAAGGGAGAGATAGATACAGATGCCGGGAAACAAAGGGAAAGCTAGTTCTGGAAACTTTAAGAAAGTTTCGTTTCATTTTTCAACCCCAAACGGCAAAGTGCTAACTATAAATTAGAGATGAGAGAATATATCTATATAGTAAAAGGGTATAGATAGCAAACATCTATAATAAACCTTAAGACAAGAAGGATGAAGAGTTGTACCGTTTATTTTTAAAATTAATAAAAAATAAAATAAAATACTTTACATTATTGAAATTTAATCATTCATCAAAGAAAATCTTTATCTATTCATCATTCTTCTCTTCATCATAGTATGCACCATAAACCTATGGAGCACATAAATCAAAGAGAAATTATAGCTCATTTTCCTTCTGTCCCCACCGCCGCTGCCTTTTTCCTCTGTCACCGCTGGTGGTGGGCCTCCGCTTTTCTTTTCATTAAAGACAGGCCCAAGCTCCTCTCGGACTGAAGAAGAAGCATAAAAATGGAGTCATTCATCTTTGGTCTTTTTCCCATGCTTTCTGTTGGTCAACAACCAACCACAACTCTCTATAGTAGTCCTGCAGGCTTGACGGTCTGTATGGAGGGAATTTCTTTAGTCTGAATCAATCATGCCTCAACTGGATCAACCTGCCCGGAGCGAGTCTCCCATAGAGGCAAGTGAAGTTGGTGAGCCGTATGATGGGCAACTATCTCTGCGGTTCGGAGAGGACTCAGCTGTTAGTTAGTACCCCCTTTCGGGGTGGACCTTTCACTCTATTTTATTATATACGCTTAGCGAAAAGAATGTTTTTTGATACACCTAGGACATGGATTTTATATGAACCAATGGATCGTGACAAGTCGTTACTACTAGCAATGACTTCGTCTTTCATTACTTGAGGTTATGAATGATAACTTGTATTTTGTTTAGATAATAATTTTGGTCAATTTTTCGATGATAACTTTGATTCGTTTAGGATGATAACTTCTAATTGAACTTATTGACTCCTTAAGGGTTCCCTAATGTTAGTTTCGTAGCACTGTTGATATATATATATTATAGAGGTTGTATCTAGTGAGAAAGCCACTTTTATATGAGAAATGAGAAAGCATTTATAGCCATTGGATTAATTTAAATGGTTAAGATTAAACATCTCCACTAAGTTGCAATAAATGCTTCTCCACTAAATAGTAATAAATGCATTAATAAATATTTAAATTCAATAAATATATCCTCAATTATAATTCTAAAATCAAATATTTAAATTCACTATCATTGAAAATTATATCTATTGTTGTTAATTTTTTCTTTTTTTAAAAAAAATAATATGAAATATTATTGTACACTTATCAAATTTTAAATCCAAAAACAAAATCTACTATAGAGTTTAAGAACATAAGTGATTTTTTTAAATGTAATTAACTAATTATACAACAATACAATTAAAAAAAGTTAAGAACATAAGTGATTTTTTTTTAATAATAGTAAATTTGAATATTTGATATTAGAATTATAATTGAGAATATATTTAGTAAAAAAACTATTATTCAGAATACATTTATTGAATTTAAATGTTTGTACATGCATTTATTATTAGTTAGTGGAAAAGCATTTATTACTACTTAGTGGTGATGTTTGATCTTAACCATTCAAAAATCAGTATCAAATGGCTATAAATGCATTCTCATTTCTCATATAAAAGTGGCTTTCTCATTAGATACCACCTCTATATATATATATATATATAATTTTAACAACCAAACTCTTACCAAGCGTTTTTACACGCGCGCCCTTTTTCTTATTCTTCTTCGCGTCTCTCTCACTCCAGTGATACCCATGTCTTCTTCACCTCCTCCTCCTCCTCCCTCTCCTCCTCTTTTTCTGCTTCTTCTCCTCCTCCTCCTTCGTCGTCGTTGTTCTTCTTCTTCGTGTCTCCCTGCTAAATGTTCTTGTTTGCTTTGAATGCTTGCTTAATATGCTTGAATGATGTTTTATTGGCTTTATGATTTGCTAATGGATTAAAGCCTATGGCCGAATGCTCTATGATACTAAAAGGAAATATTTGATGATCAATAAAACTATATGTCAAGGGCCGAGAGGATTACCACCCTTAGGACAAAAATATTTCATAAAACTTAAGCTACTAAAATCGGTTTTGAGTATACTAAGATTAAAATGTTGTTTATATAAAACTAAGGGCAAAATGATAAAATAAATGACTTAACAATATTTCCAGAGATGAAAATCTTAAAATAATATATGTTGAATGGGTTTTTGGTATTTAACTTAGAGAAAAATGATTTAGTAATTAATTTAAGAAAGTTATAAGAAAACTAGGTTTAAAAAGGGCAAAAATGTCTTTTAATAAAAAGTGCTTTCAAAACTTTTTTTATGGTGGTTAAATATAAGTGTTATGAGTCTAAAAATAAAGTTTTACTCTAGTATAATAAAGTTATCATAGTAAAAATAATTATTTACTTAAACTAGCTTAAAACAGAATCGGGTAGTGGGATTCAAGGGCAATTTCATCATTACAAAACTATTTTTACCTCAAATA
The DNA here is from genome assembly GCA_036250425.1 of Stylosanthes scabra. Taxonomy (NCBI): domain Eukaryota; kingdom Viridiplantae; phylum Streptophyta; class Magnoliopsida; order Fabales; family Fabaceae; genus Stylosanthes; species Stylosanthes scabra. The sequence goes on along the minus strand of JASCZI010001300.1, from coordinate 4,743 downwards.
AAGGAAAGTGTTATGAGAAAAAAAACTGGTTTGGGTTAAAAATGTTTTGAAACGAAAAAGATATGCATATTTTAGTAAACTAGGTTACATAAAAGTCTTAAGTAAAAACATTTAGGGATAAATTAGTAATTTCACTAAAGATCTTTTAAATCTGGAAAAAAATAAATTATATATTTAAATGATTTCTAGAGATTTTAAAATAACCCTAAAAGACACTAAGGTAAGATCATATGGGTTTCTATACAAAAACCGGTAAAACACCAAAAGTCACGAAAAACCATATTTCTAAGCTAAGATCATAAGACATGGGGTAAGTGCTAAGTTATACAATACGTGTGTGTGTGTATATATATATATATATATATAAAGAACATTAATAAGAGTGTTCCAAGGAGTGTGAATAAATAAACCTTAGATATGACGGTGGACACCGGTTTGGTTCGGTCAGCTTAGTATGGGATGAGGCGATCAAACCGGGTTCATTTCTTGGGACGAATTGGGCATAAGCCGATTTAGTTCCCTTGAAATGAATTGGTTTAACCAGACCAAGTATCAGTTCTATCGGACTTGGTCAAAGTTGAACCGGTCGGCTAAACTAAGTCATGTAGGTCGAGGCTAATTCCGGCTACACCTTTGCTAATCGGCCAACGGTTCCAGTGAGAACCGGTAATCAAAGATAAGACACTTAAATGCTAATATTTACAAGGGTTGGGTATCGTCCCGCTTATGCTAAGACTAAGCTTGGAGGATAGCTCCCTAATGGCTCTAAATGGTCATTCGTTCCTCACTGTCAATGTGGTTCCTTTTTATCCTTTGGTGACGGGATCCTCACCCTTTTAGTACCTGAGGTACAATTATGAGACGTGTTTCGTGAGGGAAGTTTCAGGCCGCTTTGGACTGGGTCCACGACATTTGACAGTGAGTGAACCATACTTGGATTTTATCCCTAAGTAATCGTCAGACGCAGGAAGCCAACCGACGCATGAGCTCATGGCCTGCACTAGGATTAGGCATGCACTACCCAAACATACTTCAATGCTTCACTCTAAACCAAACCTAGCATATTGCTACAATCAAATCTAAATTATACATATTCTAATTTAAAATTAATAAACTTCTAATCCTAACCTAGCATATTGATACAATCAACTCTAAATTATACCTGTTCTAATTTAAAATTTAAACTTTTATACTAACGTAGCATATTGCTACAATCAAATCTAAATTATACATATTCTAATTTAAAATTAATAAACTTCTATACTAACCTGAATGTTGACATTGTTTGAGACATGAGCAGTCCTATCAAGGCGATACATCACCTTTGCTGCCTCCTATGCCGCCTCCCGTTTTATTGCCATTACTCACACGATAATTTCTCTTAAACTCTCTCAAATTCTCTCCAAGTAATTTTTTCCCAACACCAAATGAAAAACCAGGGATGGCTGCCATGGAATTTTAAAGGCAAAATTTACTCATAATCCCTGGCAGCCCAAAACGGATTATAATGCGCATAAAACACATAATCCGTGGCAGCCTGCACTAATTCTTCGTCTGACAAACAAATGTAATCTGTGGTACTCCTGCACAGATTTCGAATTCCGAGGAGTGTAATCCGTGGTATCCTCCCACGGATTACGTGTAAATGGTAATACATTTCAGGGTGCCATGTATTACATATTAGTATTTTAGTACAAATGAATCATAGTTTCTGAAACAGGATATTTTGATCATTTTTTAGTTGGTTTGTTTTATTTAGGCAAATTGCCCTATTTTTTTACTTTCTAAATACTTTTAGAACTTTAAGGCTTCGTTGGAAGATAGACTGAGACTGAAATACTGAAAGTAAATTAAATTTGTGTATTGTGTTTAGTTTGAATTATATAAAAATGACACATAAATTATAAAATAACTAAAATATCCCTTCTTCCACCTTCACCCTGTCAACAACTGTTCATAGTCTTCATATTCACTGAATCAACAATAAAACATAAAAAATCTCAAATTCAGAAACTCAAACAATAAAACACACACAAGAAGTGAGTCAATAGAGACATAAAGATTGGGTAAAATCTGAGTTTGAGGATTCAAATAAATGGTTCCATCTCATAAAAAAATCTCAAATTATTTCTCACTGTTTTGGCTCAAGCTCATCAATATCAGCCATGGCATCGCCAAGAAACTTCTCTTTGTGCAGTAGCATAGAAACCGAAGTAGCCTATGAAAACAATTTCCTAACCTTTTTAGAAGTCTTGACCTAGTCTCAAATATTATTGAGTGTAAACCCCGTACCGTCAGCTAAGATGACAGTACCGGCATAGCACCGTCGGGTGTAAAATAAAATGGAATTGAGTACATGGAAGTGCTCACAAAAATATTTAGAACGTGAGTATGAACACCTTCGCTAAGGATTTGGCCCGGAACGGACCAAACCACGAAATTACGAAAATGCCACTCGTTATTGGCTATATATAAGAGTTGGCTTCACTAAACCAACTCATTTTCCTTCCCTTCCTTACCGAGAAAAGAGAGAGAGAATTGAGAGAATTGATTCAAGAATTGGTTCTGAATCAATTCTCCACTATTCCCTGCCTCCTACCGGTCGCAATAACTTTTGATCCGGAACTCCGATTGACGCCCGGTTTGCGGCTACATGATGCCTTAGCATCTTAAAGGATTTCTTTAACCAAATCATACTCAATTCCCTATGTTATTTGTTTATAAGTTCATAAAATAGTAAAAATATATGTAAAATTATTTGTAATTGAATAAACATGGCACTTTGATAAGATTTTTGGTTAATTTTAGGAAAATCAGCATTGAAGCACAAAGTACAAGCGTGGGATCCAAAGTCCAAGCGCCTATGATGCTGATCAGTTTTTCCATCATGACCTTTGTTCACTAAATTGGGAATATCTTGAGCTACAGAACTCCAAATCATTCGATTCCAATTGCATTGGAAAGCTTACGTCTGAGGCTTCAATTTGGTATATAAATGTCTATGGTTGACAATTAGTTTGAGCCTAGAACAACCCTGGAAAAGTTGTAGTAGAAGAGCTGGATGCCAAAGCGCCCAGAATCAGCGCCCAGGCGCCCAGAATCACACCCAGGTAAGCCAGAGCCAAGTAACCAGCGCCCAGGCGCCCAGACTCAGCGCCCAGTGCTGCACGCCCAGGCGCCCAGAATCATGCCCAGGCGCCCAGATTCAGCCTCAGACATGCCCAGGCATGAGCAGACCAAGCCAAGCATCAAAATTCAATGCCCAGGCGCCAAAATTAATGCCTAGGCGTGGGAAACCTGATTCAGCACCTTAGACTCACCAGAGTCACGCCAAGGCGTCCAGAACTCACGCCAGGTGCCAGTTTTGAAGTACAGGCGTGGGAAACCTGATTTAGCACCAGAAGCTCATAAAACTCACGCCCAGGCGCCAGTTTTTGATGCCCAGGCGTGAGTTCTGTTGTCTAGTTGCAGAATTTGTATTTTTTTAAGTGTAATTTCATTTATGTATCATTTGTATTCCATTTAACTTATGCTAATCTATAATTAGGTGGAAAACAATCAATCTAGGAGGATTGACTAAGACACAAATGATTAGTTAGTCAAATCTTAACTTCTAGATTCTCTCAATTAGAATTCCACTTAAATATAAGATTAGCAACCTTTGTAACTATTAGGTTGTAATCATGGAATTGTGAATTCATTCATTCAATAACAAAGTAATATTCAGTTTTCATTCTTCTTCTATCTTAGTTAGAATTCTCTCTCTTTCTCTCTCTAGTTCTTTGAATGTTCATACATTCAAGAACCATCTTCATAGCATTCATACTTTCAAGATTCATAGTTTTTATGAATCCAAGATCCATCTTCATCACTTTCTTTGAGTCATTCATGATCATGAGTGGCTAAACATCTTAGAGATTGAGGAGGAAGACCTCTATTCATCATCAAGCTAATGGATTAACCCAATATTACATTCAAAATTTGCATGTTCTTCATCAAATTCAAAGAATTCTTCTTGTTCATCAATTCAAGAATCAAGTTAACCGAGAGGTATAATTGGTTCTTACCTTGGTTTAATTTCTATACTAGTTCATGAGATTAAACATATTATTAAATGGTTTATGAAATGTTAATATTGATATTTGATTGGATAGGTGACATAAAATCTGGTTTTGCATTAATATTGATATCATGAACTTGTTCAAGAAGCATCTTTCACATTTGTTCTTTGCATTAGAGATGATGAATTGAATAAGTGTGTGTGTATATGAATCTGTATTTTTATCACATAGATGATTGATTTGTATCCTGTTTGATTCTTTGATTTTAGTCTTTGAAGGTTTAATGTATTGAGAAATAATTAGATCTTTCATGATTTGAATTGTTGAGTTTGAGAAAATAGGCATTCAAACATATTTCAAGAATCATTCCATATTTCTTCATGTGACTTAGAGATGAGCATATGATTTGATGTGCATTAGAATCTTTAATAATCTAATAGGATTTGTATGAGATTGAATATGTGACATGTTAATTTTTTCCATGAAATCTTGTTGATTGTTGTTTATTTGAATCATGATGTGTGCATTATCTCTTTTCTTGTTTAATTAGCCAAGAGATTGATGATTAATTAGGACAAAGATGAAACTAGATCACTAAGAGATTATGATTTAGTTATATTAGGGTTCATTTTGATTTGATAAGTAATTGCAGAAATTGAATGGTAAAATCTGGTTTATGAAG
>JASCZI010001299.1:0-17151 GCA_036250425.1 Stylosanthes scabra | reverse complement strand
GTGTGAGAGAGAGATAATAAACTTTGGTTCTTGACAAGAATTTTTACCTAATTCCTAGACTCTAAAAGGTCTTCAATCTTGCGGACTTCGTTTTCTCGTCGTTGTTATTGTTTGCTTTCAAGTGAATCCTCAAACTTTTGGTGGTTGTTTATCAACTCCACAATGGTTGTCATTCATCAAAACCTAATCATAAAAATCTTGCATGCATATTGTAACATGGTTTATAGCTACATTCTTGAACAGCAAACAAAACAAGAAATCATCAAAGCTCAACTCCACTGGTAATCAGGATTAAAAAAAGTTCCAATGAATCATCACTGCATTTCTAAGTGCATTACCTCCCTGAAACTATTGAAGACCTTCACCGCTGGGTTATCCTGACCTTCGAGATCCTCTGGGTTCATCCTAGGAATGTCCCTGCATTAACGTAAACACAATACCGCCCTTAGTTCTAACCAGAAGTATAATTTCACCACATTAGCGACACTTTGTTCAAACACAGAGTTTCACATGAACCCATGTGTGAATAGTAAACTCTTCATATGGCTACCTCAGCATGCATTATCAGTCAACAGAGTACAAGCAAAACAATTACCAACAAAAATGTCCCGCGAGCAGCCATAGAACGCAACATATATATGCAGCTATTCGTGCACTCGAAAAAACCCTAACTGTGGGTCGAATATCACCATAAACAGGCCTCGTGAAAACAATGCTCAGTATCAGAACAGAGAAGGCCTAAAAACCTAAGCTAGAAAAAAACTTCATTCCAACAAGAACTCTTCAGCCATGAAAACATATCACTTATATAGATGAACTAACCCAAACAAGAAAATAAGCTAGGAAAAACAAATATTTATCAATTTCATGCATCAAACTGGAGATAAAACTCGTAAAACGCAACGACTCATGAACATAGTGTACATGAAAGTTCTTACCGAACGTTGTCCAGGACGGAGTCATCAGCTGAGAAACTCTTCTGCTGGGCGGAATCATCCGCTTGCTTCTTCCCCTTGTCAGCCATGATGTTCCACTTTTCGCAATCTCAGACCACAGAGCGAATACGAATTTGCGCAGCTGTGACAGCAGCAACCCTACTTCATTAAATACCCTTACTCAAATGTTCCAATAGCGGGTTGGTCAGGCCCATTAATACACACTAAACTCAAACCCTCTCACCCTGCCGTTCTTGGGCCACAATTACCCATGGCCCGCCCAAAACCATAAAGGCCCACAACAACACACAAAATCCAGAATAACAAAAACATAGCTACCATGGAGAAAAAAAATTCATGCACAGAAAATGCCCAATTGTCACGTTCACACAAATACACATGTTTGCTTTCAATCTTCATTCCTCAACACATGCCCACCCAAACGCAGACTCCGTATCACACTAGGCACCTTTAACATACATACATGAAATTAACCATAACTACTATTGTCTTAATTTCACGGGAATTATTGAATTTACCCCACTAGTTCTGATAAAGCTACATGCTGCCAAAAAAAAAATCACGAAAACACATGCTGACATAGTTGCTTGTTCCATCTCAGCTTAACCCGAGCACCTACTTCATCTCTGCGCACTCAGCTTCTAGCATCGTAATTTTCTCTCTTGTCGCAGCGAGCACCCTCTGCATCATCAGCTCCACAGCATCCATCGTCGCAGTCCCTTCATCCACATCAACTGGTCTGTATTCGACAACTTCAAGACCCCTCTCCGATTCGGGGAGAATTACAGCGTATCCAAACAACTCCTTGCCTTGTGATGGCTCAATCTGCTAAGGAACAAACACGGGAAAGCCAAGACCCAGGCTTTGGCATGCCATTCCCAGAAAACGTTCAGCGTTGCGCTTGCATTGGGTCGATATCTAGGGTGAATCTCCCACCATGCCTGCACATCAGGATAATTCCAGTCAGTTAACACCCTAGACCACAACGCAGTGAGCGGGAAATAAGACACACATTCACATAAACAGCCATAGGCATATTACAGACTTGTTAGTGTCCTAAATAATAGCTTCCAAACACATAAAGTGGTTCTTTCATAAACATGGAAACACAATGTTTATACATTACAAGAATAAAATTATGGGGTTCTCATACTTTCGTTAACCCTATAAATTAGAGAATTATTTATTGAGTGGTTTTCTTTTGAATACATACTAAGCAGATGCGCACAAAGTGCGGTGATAATAACATATAAAAGCCTCTGACATTAGCTAATGAAAGCATTTTACCTAACACCTACCTTAACTTTTACGATTTAGGACAGATCATAAACCCATATATTCGATGATTGGTGAGTAGAATAAGTGCTGATGATGATTTTAATTTGTTGGTGAACTTTTTAAGTCATGAAGTTATAACACAACATCAATGTTTGTTTAGACTCCCCACATCACCTTTGGACCGTTTACTATACGGACTCCACTATAGAGTATAACAATCAACTCATATATCTCATTATGTCTTCACCATTGACTGTTGACTGTCCACTGATATATTTTTTCCATTTTATTGCTTATTTAACATATAGAGAGAGGAAAAACTAACTTGAACAAATTGGTGTAACTAACGTGAATTTAACAAAAGCCTTCAGAAGACACTAACATAGCAACTCCAACAGAGAACATAACCATACCAGTCATCCCATGCCTGCATGCTGAGGCAAATAAGGTCAGCAAGTCTCTTCAAAGAAACTTTTGCGAAGTATTTTGATACCACAACACAGCAAAAAAGCACAAACATAGCACTAATTAATCTTCCCTAAACCCCATAACTACTTTTCTTTTTCTTGTGCACTACCATCAACTACACTATTGGCCAAACCAAACCAATTCGTAATAACCGATTAGCACAAACTGATTTCTGATTTGTATGCACAAAGGCAAAGTTATTGTGTTCTGTTTAGGCCAACTGGACAACACAATCAACATAAGGCAGCATAAGCTGCTCCATTAATCACATTAGAAAGGCCCAGTTTTTGTTGTTAACAATAGTGCAGCTAACAAAACGTTGATGCAGAGGCAATCATGTACTCATGTGCGATAGGGTAATTTCTAACATCAATTAGAGAATATTAATTCAACACAAGCAATTATCACGTTTTCATATGCTCACCGGAAAAACCTCCTTCATATGCCTCCATCGCAGAACTGCTGCCAGAACCGGGATCCCCGCCTCGCCATGTCGTGACCCGGCATCGTGAAAAATGTCCTTCCAGTGACTCATCCCGGGCGCCGGCGACCCCCCCCCCCCCATTTCCTCCCCGTGCTTCGCTGCGCCGACTTCTTCTCCCCATGTACTGCATGGCCTCTTCGTAGGTGAAGAAGCTCTTGTGCTCTGCTCCGCCGAAACCCATCACTTGCTCCTCCGCCTCGTCCCAACTTCTGTAGATCCCAGGGTTTTTCCCCACGCGAACGGCATAGAACTTACCCCCCCCCCCGGCCGTCCATTGACAATGAGTCGTGGTTATCCCAGGAATCGGCGCAGGTCCGTCGAAATCCCACTTCAAAAAGGGGATACCCTAATCCCTTGGTGTGTCCCTCCAAATAGAAACCCTAAACCCTCTCTGGAACAATTGCCCCCTTTTACCGCAATAAACATTTCATGTTAGGCAAATAAAGAAAGAAATCTCAAATACGACAGGGTGATAGGTTTAGGGTTTCCCTATTTGGCAAGGGATTTAGGGTTTCGCTAATTGGCATTAGGTTTAGGGTTTCCCTAATTGGCATTTTTAAGGAAAAGAAATCGCGCCTCCATTTACTTAGCCATCAAACCTTGTATTTTTTTTTACTTTGAATTAAAGTAATCAACAACCAACATTCTTTTTTAAATGTGATATTAGAGTAAAAATTTCCGTTTCCTACTAACAAAACCATTTCTACATATAATGCTACATAACATTTTAATTTCCTGGGATATCCAGTGAATTAGGTACTTCAACAATGGGTGTTATTAATAAATTCCAACGCCCAACTCTATGGTTTGTTTTTCGTCATGTATGGGTTTATTGCAGGTCATTCAATACTTAACGGGTTTTAGCAACCCAAATAGATGAAAATCTGAATTGGGTACATTAATTCCAATGATTTCCATAACTGATTTGAGTGGGAAGATAAAAATGGTGAATAGGGAAACAAAAATAATTAGAATAAAAATAACAAATACAAAAAGGATTACTTTCCATGAGGCATTTCGATGAGGCATTGCAACTGAGGGCAAGGAATACCATCATGATAACATAGCTTAATATCAAACGCAACAAATTAATAATTTAATCTCTCAACAAATGCAATCATAAATAACTCATAGGAGGCGGCAGTTTGGTTATACATTTACGGGATCATATTCTGCATCAATAATGAAATGAGATTGAGTACACGTAAATCTTTATCAAAACATGGCTGCTGTAAATGCATTTTTGACATTTTTTTTACTATACCAAGGAAGTTTTTCTTGCTATGGTAGAACCTAGAGCTCTATTTTCGCTTCAGCACATTCATATTGAGGAATTACATATCAGTTATTAAATAACATAAATAATCATTTCGTACCTATATCTACTATTTTTAACTCTTAAACACAATCTTTACAAACATCCTTAATACAATATATCACATTATCACGTAATTTGTTCTTTAAAAAATAATTACATAAATAAAATTATGACTCCGTACCACAATTGATGAAAACGTATCTTCACTCTAGTTTGTTAAATTCTCTCCATGCTTGGAACAAATGGCCCACTTCCATATTAACGCACACAAAATTTTTATTTCCCCAACACTCTGTTATTAATTTCTAAGAAAATTAAAAAATTAATTATCCTCTTTTTGCTTAATTTCTAAAATTTAATAACTATCTCCATGCGTCTAAAGAAATACATGACCCACTAACCAATGTTCAGAACCGCGACTCATGCAAATTTTGGCATTAACAAATTCGGCTCACCTATTTTTCATTTTAACAAAAAATTTTCTTGTCTTCAAATACGTTTATCTAACACTTCATAACAATAAATCTATTTAATTTGAATATTTTATTTACCATTTTTTTACAGTAATGCCACGGCAACACTATTTAACTAAAAAATATACATTATCTTTCACAACAAATGCAAATTAGGAACACACGATGACCTAATATTTTGTGTTTCACCTCCTAATTTTAACAAGTCTACTTTGGCCAAAAAAAAAAAATTGCACCACCACACACAATTACTACCAACCCATACATAAAGCCTAACAACAACTACCACCTGATCCTGCATAAAAAAAGCCCAACCCAATACATTGCCTAATACAAATGCATGTCTAACTACACAATTAAGGCAAACGCGGTTCTCATGCTACACACCGTGAAACGGTCCTCCTCACACAGATTAGCCAATCAAGTGTTTACATTTGGTGTCTATATGTGTAGATGGAATCTTCCATCTACACCATAGAATTCACCTAAAAGTTTTGATGTTCGATATTTTGATTATTTTCTACTTTTTAGGTTGTCGCAATTCAATTAATTAAGAGTTATTGTAAAAATAATGTCGGTCCAATATCTTTATATAAAAATTATTTGGTAATGCTATTTGAACAAGTGATTTTGGCCAACCAAGTTCAACCAAGTGATTTATTTTTATATTAAATAGAATATTATTTCGGTGTCAAATAATATAAAAATTGCACCTAAATAAAATTCTATTTGACATAGTTATAGATGATAACTCATATAAATTTTGGATAATAATTTAATCTTGGATATATGAGTTACGGATGATAACTCATATAAATTTTGGATGATAATTTAATTATTGGCTCCCTAACGTTAGTTCCCTAGCAATATTCTTAAAATAATCCTAAGTTATATGAATTATACAAATTTCAGAAGAAAAAAAAAACCATAAAAATAACAATAGCTATATCTAAATTTATATGTAAAGTTTAGGTGAATTTAGAATCTAATTTTGTATATTCTAAATCATTAGAAAACTTCACTGGCTATGAAAAACGTATTTACTTATTCATTCGTTTGCTTTGTGTTAAAATTTGAAATCAAAATAGTAGGAGATACTTGTTTAGGCTGTGGATGATAATTCCTAGCCCAATATGAAATGGGTTATATAAATATTTTAAAACTTTGAAAAAAAAATAATAAAGAAACATTTGCAATTATATATCCAAGTTGATTTTTTTTAGTTTGAAAAACTTTAAGGCTCAACACTTGTCATCTAGTATAATGGCATAATTCTATTTTAATTTAAGCAAATTCATTAATTTTAACAATATTATTGCATCAATTATTTAAAAAAAAATTCAAAAATATTGTTCTATTATAATTACATAAATATAAAAAATTGTTACTATTTTATTTACCATTAAAAAAGACTTGTTTGCCTTTACAATTATCATACATTATATAAATTTTACAAATTAAATATAGTATGTAATAAAAGAATAAGAATATATATTTCAATATATTAGTACAGACTACAAAGAAGGATTTAGAATTGATTTTTATTTATTTAAAAAAAATTAAAAACTTCACTTTCTACGAAAAAATTTTCACTCAATTTATTCATTTGCTTTGCGCTAAATTTTAAAGTGAAAATAGGAATAAGCACTTATTAACCTTTAAAACATCACAATTTGTTAAACATGCATGCTAACTCTTGAAAATGAAGGAAGATCAGTAATAAAAATAAAACATATTTTAGTGTTAAAAAAAAAATCTCTTTTGTTTAAAACAAAATAGGTCATTATAAAATAAAGAAAAATAATTAAGTACATATAAGTGAAGTGCTAACACTTAAAGTGTCTTTAAGTATCACTATTTGTCTCAATTATGTTAGACATTAGTATTACCGAGCTTCACATTCTACTCTCTTTCACACACAAAAATTATCGCTACCGACTTATTTCAATTTCTATTTTCCAGTTATATATCAATTTATACGTTGAGACTCACTAGTTTAACTATCTAAATTGACTCTGCAAGATTGTCTTACAGCTAGATTCATATCACAATACTATGTCCAAATCTATATGTGCTCTATCATATCTCAAGCTGAATTCACACGATGAATGGGTCATAGAACACAAAAACAGCACAATCTGCTAAATTAAGATCCATTCCACTAGCCAAAATCAAGAATACAGAAGTACTTATAAATCTAGTGGTAGCAAATATTTTTCCTCAGCATTTATAGATCATAGTAGCTGGTCATATTAAGAAACTTTCAGCCCTTCAAAGCATCCATACATTGTTCTACAACTTTATACAGTGCTAATCACTCATTAGTGATATTATGTTTCTTCTTTAATTTCTTTGACACAAAATAAAAAACATGAGTCATAACCCAATAGATCTTAAAACTTTTAGTGCGCATAGCGTTCTCCCATCATGGAAATATACTTTATTTTTGTAACTTTATTTAATAATTTCTAAGTTTCTTTGTAAATAGAAAAAAATTAATAGTATTTCTAGACATTTAGCATCACCCTTCTGTCCTTGAATTATCACAAACAAATAATGTGGTTATAGCCATAGCAAATATACTTATGTTTTCATCAGAAACAATCGCATATATCTTGGATAGCGAGGCAAAGATGTTAGAGCATAAAATAGAATCTTTGCATTTGATGAGAAATATTTTGAAAGTTAGTCATGATCTTTGCCAAGCTTTGCAATATAAAAATCAAGGTATATTGAATGCTTTATCTCTAGTCTCTACTACCAAGACTTCTTTTTTCGATGCAATCCAAACACCAATTACCTAAACGGTAGGTGATGGAGGAGACTAAACAAACCAATCAAGAAAAAACACAACAGAGGGTTTAAAATGAAAAGCTAAGAGGAAAACAGAATAAAGTATTAACACCATCACTTAGAAACAAGCCAAATACCACTGAAGTTAGCAGATTCACCAACAAAATAACGCCACACTAGTTGAGCATCCTTATGAGTACGGAAGCCATGGAATAGCACCCAAAAGGAACAAAATTAATCTCCTTTACTACCTCCTCTATTGACATCACCTCCAATTTTCTCAAAACTAGAGCACCAACCAAGCTAACAAGCACTCCAAAGCGGTGTCCGGTCATTATAGGTTCTTCAGCTCTTCAGGATCCTGCTTCGATGCTTCCCATCTTGTGTTCTTCTCCTTGATTTTGTGGTGTTGAGGATTTCCCACAGTACCATATAAAAATTTATACCCGCATTCTCGCACGCATATTTATTTTCCCTTGCTTCTTTGACAGCCTCATCTTATTCTACACTCTCATTGCGTTCCTCAATTTTGGTAACGTTATTCCCATTATCTTCTGATCTATCTTCACTCCTAACCTCTGGTGCAGACGAGCTCCTTCTTGCTCATATCTTTATGAATATGGACGCCTTCCTTGCATGAGCCAAATCGTGACTGGAATATTCTCTTAGACGATCCAATCAATATTTTATGCCTCTGCGGTGCTTTGCTCCTCTTCGGTCTCGAAACCCCAACCTTCTTCTTGTTGTCACTTCTATCTACCAAATTTATCAATAGTTCATCATCCCTTTCCTCGTTTGAGTTGATACCACCTTCCTCACATATTTGTTTTGTTTTTTCAGCTCTGTTGTGTTGTTCAAAATAGAAGCATCAACCTGTGTGTCGAAAGCATTATAACTACAGTACGCGACCTCCAAAATCGACATCTACATCCCGTCGCTACCCTTTCAGCCCTTTAAATGTTCATCTTCTCGCATGAGGGTGATCGGCGTTCTCGTTCACAAAGCCAACCAAGTAGCTCATGGGAAGGAGCATGTAAGGGAGAAGGACAAAACTTCGTCTCTTCCATTATGAAGCGAATCTTTGTTATTCTCTGACCCAAGACCAATTGCCAAAACACCTTATCGGATCTCCTCATGCATATGGTTCTCCTTTGTGCATGGCCCAAATCCTGGAGAAAAATGACACGAAGTTGAAAACGGGCTCTCCTCCACTTCTCTCCTCTCATCAAATAAAGCTCTAAGATCCCAGCAATCATGGCAAGAATGTGGCTTAATTTGAGCCTCAACATCCGTAGGGTCCAACATATATTCGTGGACATTGGCCCATTCTTCAATTCCCCCCAAACTTGCCCATATTTCCAACTTCCATTAATGACACTCTCCATTAATGGATCTACACTACCATTTACGTTGTCTACTACTAAGACTTTCATAAAAGAAGTCACATTATTTTGTGAAAACACAAAATTGAAATTCTTTATATGAATGCATTGCATATTCTTAGAAGAGGTTGAACTCGTAAAATTGTTGACCCGATCTCAGTGGATCATCATCATTGTGTTAATTTATTTCTTGCAAGAGCTTGATGGCAAATTCAATGATGATATAATGAAATTGCTTTCTTTAAGTTCAACTTTAGATACCAGAGATAATTATAAATTTTTTAACGTCGACAAAATGTATGAATTAGCAGAACGGTTTTATCCAGATGACTTCAATGACCAAGAGAAATTTCATATTAGAATGCAAGCTCAAAATTATCAACTTGATATCCCTAATCATGTTGAATTGAGTAACTTATACAGAATATCTAAGTTATGCCAAGGGTTAATAAATACAGGAAAGTCATTAACATATCCATTGATTGATCGTTTGATTCGCTTGCTGTTAACTCATCATGTTTCAATTTCTACAACTGATAGATCTTTTTCAGCTATGAAGATCGTGAAGAATAGACCCAGAAACATAATGGAAGATGAAATTTTTGCTAATTGTCTTTTGATTTATATTAAGAAGAAGATTGCTGAAAGATTTGACACAGATTCTATTATTGATGAATTTTATAATATGAAAAATCGTCGTGTACCCCTTCATCATTAGAAGATACTCATATTTTTTATCAGTATATTTTTGTAATACATTTTAAGTTATACAACTTATTTATACAATGATTTTACTTTGGCACCACATGATAAGTTTTCTGAATCCGCCCCTAGAAAGTATGTAACAAGATGGAAATTGGTGACTACATTATTGTAGGTTGTGTGTTGCTATGATTGTGAACTTGTTTCCGCCCTTAAAATTTGGTTTGAAAGCATAACAATCAATATTTGAATCTGATATGTTCTATTGGTTTGAAACTTGAACTTATTTGTAAAATGATTGCTTTGATATGTGAAGTCCAATCTATATAGATTGGTTTGAGTCCAACTATTATTGATCGGTTTATATTAATTGATGGTTTGATTGGAATGAATCATAGATATCTGAATTGTATAATTTGAATTTGAAACGTAAGTTCCGGTTTATTAGTATAAGATTTGAGTAGTAGATATTGATTTGTAATGAGATTTTACCTATATAGGTCGATTGTAATAAGATCTAATTTATAGATATCAGTTTGAAAATTGCGTGTGCAATATTTTGAATTTGTACGACATAATTGGTTTGATATTTAAACCCATTTTGTTTATCGATTTAGAGTTTGATTTGGAGTTTTAACTTTTATTCTAAAATGGTTTATTCGAATCCGGCTATTATTACTCAATCGGTTTGTGTGGATTGATTATTGGTTCGATAGAAATGAGATATAGATGATTTGTAATATGATGAATGATAGAATTTTGTTCCAGATTAAGACTGGGTTGTAAGTATCTTGTTTGGTATGATTTGTTGGAAAAATTGATATTCGGTGTGACTGAGGTTTGTAGTATAATTGCACATTATTTGTAATACTCTAAATATCAATTGGATCTAAGAGAGGTCGAAGGAAGTATATAAAGTGTGAATGTGAGAAAGTATATTGATAAAGGGGGATTGTACCACTATCACGGTTAATGATTTATGTAGCTTTGAGATCATTCTATTGGCCTCGATGACTTTTTCAGGATAGATCAATGGTTTTCCCTTCCTTCTGGGGTGAGCTTGGCTAACTGTGGCTAGAATGTGTCGAGAAAAAGTGGATCCTGAAAATAACTTGTCAAATTTCTTTGTTGACAAAAAAATTTAAGTAACTGAGTTAGTATCAACTGATTATGGTTGGGAAATGAATGTAACACATACAGATTTTGGTTACTGAGTTTAGAGTAATAATTTTTGTTATTGATGCCTTTTATGTGAAAAAATTATATTGAGATGTGATATAAAAAATAGATAAAAATGGTTTAACAAAAAGTAAAATTATCATGTGAAAATGCAGTAGCATTCTAATGATATTACTAAGTATAGTTTATATTGAATTATTACTATGAGAATAGATAATCTAGGTTCTTTGAGGTATATTTTAACTAAATATATTGCTTAGTAGTAAAATGGCTTGTTTTTTATTTGAGAAATTATCATCAAAGAAAATTTAGTTACGTCTAATGAGATTGAATTATGACTTGGTCTTTAATGGAAGTCTTAGGCCCCAACGTTAAAAGAAAAGTGTAGAAAAAGTTGGGTATTAATACAGGATAATTTAAAATTAAAATTGAAGGTTGAAAATTAGGACCTGTTAGATAATTTTGAGGTGTATCATGTGGTCCTAGGAACGAAAGCATATCATATTAGCAAGTATAAATATCCATTTTAATTCTTCTAGAGTTGTGATGTAGATATTTATTTCTTTTTTTATTGAAAATAAATAAACAAAAAAATTAAAATTTGAAAAACTAAAATAGAGATAAAGATTGTTATAAGTTACAACAAAATAGAACAGAAAAGATCATGTATGAGCCATTTTAATGTGACGATTAGCACTTCAATTTCCAATGTCTCATTTTAATTATATTAGCATTGTAAATTATGTATTCAGTTCTTTTCCATAAAAAAAGAATTAAGCGATTATAATTTAAAAAATACAAAATAAGGAAAAGAAAATAGAAATAAGTGTGCAAATAAAAGCTAAAATATGAAAAGGCACAGGAAATGAATTATAATAGTGGTAATTGTTAAAGAATTAAGCAATTATAATTATAGCGATGATGATTAGTTATGTTAATTAGGGAGATGGTTGTTGGGCTGGGTCTTATTGGATGAAAATTTTTTGTTTTCTGATGGAACATTCGTTTATTTGCTTCAAGTAGGGGCGTCTAATGTATATTGAGTATGGACCAAATGGTATTAAAAAAATTTGCTACTTTAATTCTCAAAAATCTAAAAACAATTCCTATTATATATACACACACATGAAATATAATACATCAAGAAGTTATTAAAAAATATTTTAGTGTTTATTTTTAATATGTTATAAAAATATATATTTAATTAATGAACATAGTATATAAATATGAATAATGCTGTTTATCATAATATCAATATCTATAACTCATCCACAAAATCTAATAATTAATTTATATTAATTATTTATTGTTTTAATTTTTAGTTACCATGTTCAAATTTATTATTGTATTACTTAAAATTATAATATCAATTAAATTTAGTTACACTAACACATTCTGAATTCAAATTTTGAATTATATCTGTATATTTTATTTTATTTTGAAATTTGATAATTTATTTTGAATTTTATTTTTTTTAAATTGAAATAAAATAGGATTTTACAGTAAAAACATATTTAATGAAATAAATATTTATCACTTTACACACCAAAATTCAGCCATCAAATATATATATATATATATATTATTTAAAAATTTTTAATTTGTATTTTGTATTTCAAAATATATTTTATACTATTCTTAGGATCCTTCCTCTTTCGCTCCAAATTTTACTTGCTTTGCAATTTCTCAAAAACTTCCAGTTGCAATCCAAGACCGAATCCTACTAAAATTTTGGGTTGCGTCATTATTTAACCTTGTCACAAGATCAAACTGTCAAATTAAAATGGAACAAGTAAATTAATAATAAAAGAACAGATGAATGATGATGAACAATAGTGATTGTTTAATGAATTAATTAGAGCAAACATCCCTCTTGATTATTTTTGGTGAAAGAGTTACTCTTCAATCCCTATCTCACAAAATTTTCTATTTTGTTTTTGTTTATTTCTTTGTTTTTCCCAAGGTATCTCCGACCCGATAGGTCGAAGACTAATTTTCCGCGGATATGAGCTTTATTTAAGGATTTACCACTGGTCAATGTGTTGCTGCATGCACAAGGCAGGATTCGAACCATCGACACTTACTTAAGCAGACTAGTGAGCTAACCACCAACTCAAATTGGTTTATTTCTTTTTTAAAAGTTCAATTACCCCTCTATTCTTTTATCCTACAAAGGGGTCCGTCTAAAATCAGCACACGTCTTTTGAGCATTTCTGATGCTCCATTCAGTGAGAAGCATTGGATTTGATTGGGAAAATATCTAATGGCTTATATTTAACTCATGCTCCTTTTATTTTAAAAATTGTAAAAAAGATCATAACTTTCATAATTTTCAAAAGTGCCCCATTATTTAAGAACACAAATTGAGTGACGGAAGCAGAAAAAACCCTATTATGCCTCATTTTGTTTTAGTGCTAGAATTGGAGGTCATCCATCGCCGCACCAGAGCCTTTGCCTTCCTTTGGTTCATCGCGTCGTCTCGTCTTGGTCGTCTTCGTAGAGTTCATCTGCGCGTCCCCCACCGCCGCGTTCATCAGCGTCGTCCCGTCCGTGAAGTTCCTTTGTGTCGTCCCTTCCTCTGTCGCCTGAAGCCCACTCAAAATACCATTGTCTCTCTTCTAGGTTTATCTCACTCCATTAAGCTGCTGCTCCATCCACCACCACCACTTGGATTCCTCTTCTTCTTCATCTTTTTCTTCTTCTTTACATAGTTATTGTTTACACTCGCTCTTGAAACTCACTCTTTCTTCTACCTCGTTCTCCTCGTCCAAAACTGCATCTTTTAGAAGAAAAGGTAACCCGAAATCTTTGTTATTTTCTTTGTTTGCCATTGTTCTTCATTCTTCTGAGTTTCAATCTGAATAAAAAGCTCGTTTTTTTTTTTAGGTTTTATTGAGTTTTTTTTAAATAGAATTTGTAGTTTATTCAAGTGATAATTGCTGTTAGTTTTTGAAAATTAAGTAAATTAAGTATGCCAATTAAAAATTTCCCTTTGAATTAGTGTGTTGAAAAGTGGAGAAATCTAGCTCATGAACAGGAGCCAATAGGGATATATTGAGTAGCATATCAGTAAGGGTGTCTATTTAGGTATCTATCAAATTTATGTCTATAATAATTAAATTCTATTTTAATTTAAGTTCAATTAAACCACTCTTCACCTCAAACTTTAGTTTTCAGCTTCAAACAAGTTGGATTATCAATTGATTTAGTTGAATGCATGTAATCGTAGAATAGTTGTACATGATGTGTTTGCATGTGGTTATATATATTTTGTATTTGTATTGATAATGTGACTGAAATTTTCTACTATGCTAGCTGAAATCTTAAATAGCTCATTCATGTTACTTGATTAGTGACTATGATGATTTTATTATGTTTCTATGCTAATTAGCCAAGTTCTAAACTTGGGATAAATTTCTTGTGAAAATTAGGATCTTTTTAATTTATTGGGATCAAATTTTAGAAGTTTTTTTCAAGTGTGGATATCATTGTGATCTTTTATGATTTGGTTCTAGAAACAAGACATCAACATCGAAAATTATAAAGTTTGCATAAATTGGAGATGTTTTGCTAATTCTTTCATGTCCAATAACTTGGATTGCCTCATGTTGAGATCTTACTGCATAAAAAATTATTTACATATTCTTAATGAACAAAATTCACTATATTTTACAGGTAGCATCAATTTTTAAACGAGTCGAAGGTACACAATGGACGAAAATATGAATAATGTGGGTGATTATGTGGACGAAGATGCAACTTCTGATGCAATGGATTTGGATCAATATCGTATAAATTCCTCGGAAGATATTGGTAAGATTGATTTTGGGAGTCTATCTCAAGAAAATATTTATCAATTTCATTTTTCGGATCTTGGTATGGCCTTCGAATTTTATAATTCATTTGCCAAGTGGAGGGGCTTCAGTGTCTGAAAGGGTAGGAGTAGAAAAGTTGACGGGAGAATTAAAGAAAAAACATATGTTTGTTCTTGTGAAAGCTACAGATTAGAAAAATGGAACCACCGGGAAAATCGAATAAGGGAGCCAAAACCAGAGACAAGATGTGGGTGCATGAGTAGACTTCATGTTTTCTTGGAGCTGGCATGTGAGCGTTGGGTGGTGAGAGATTTTAGTGATGAACATAATCACGAGCTTGTTGTCCCGAAGTTGGTTGGAATGCTAAGATCGCACAAGAAAATGACTGATGCTGACATTAGTCAAATGAACCATATGAAAGAGGTGGAGATTAGCATTCCAAATATATTTGGGTCACTAGCCAGCCAATGTGGTGGGTATGAAAATGTTAATTTTATAATTAAGGATATGCATAATCAAGTTGCAAAGCAAAGACGACAGCTACCTGATGATTTAGACTCTGCAATGGCTTACCTGAAAAAGCTAGCAGCAAGAGATCAGAACTTGTTCTATAGTATTGAAAAGGGTAAAGACGGGGTGTTTTGAAAAAATTTTCTGGTGTGATGGTCGGTGTCAGTTGGACTACGATCTGTTCGGTGATGTGATGGCATTTGATGCCACATATAAGAAGAATAGATACAAATTGCTTGCGGTGATATTCTCAGGAGTCAACCATCATAACCAAACAGTTGTATTTGGTGCTGCCCTAGTTTCGAATAAGAGGAAAAGCATGTATGTGTGGTTATTGAAACAACTCCTCATAGCAATAAAAGGAAAGCCACCGACTTCAGTGATTACCGATGGTCATCCATCAATGGCTTTCACCATTAAGGAGGTGTTTCCCAATGCACTCACAAGTTATGTGCGTGACACTTGATGCGTAATGCAACAAGCAATATTCACAATCCTCAATTTACAAAACAGTTTACAAAGCTAATGTTAGGGGATTATGAAGTAGATGTGTTTGAACAAAAGTGGGCGGAAATGGTTGCAAACTTCAGCGTGGAAGATCGCGAATGGATAATAGATATATATGGCAGAAGGAATATGTGGGTTACTGCTCACGTTCGGGGAAAATTCTTTGCGGGTTTTAGAACAACTTCAAGGTGTGAAGGTTTACATGTTGTCCTCAAAAGATATGTCAAATCACAATATAATTTGATAGAATTTGTTCAACACTTTCAGCGTTCTTTGAGCTATATGTGGCACAAAGAGGATTTGGAAGACTTTAAATTATCAACCGGGCAACCTGTGATGCAAACTCAATTTCAACAATTAGAAATGTCAGGATCTACGATTTATACACGGCAAGTGTTTATGATGTTTCGTTCAATGCTTCACAAGGCTAGCATATTGAAGGTTATGTATGAAGAGGAATCTGGTTCTTTCAAGATTTACTGGGTGTCTAAATTTTACAAGCCTAACCTGATATGGGATGTTTCTTTTCATGAAGAGCAAGCAGAATTTAAATGCTCATGCATGAGAATAGACTCCTTTGGTATTTCGTGTAGTCATATACTCGTTGTTTTGGGTTTTTTAGATATTGCTCAGCTTCCAGAGTCGCTAGTGCTTCGAAGATGGACAAGAAAAGCTAAGAAAGGCATAAGTGGATATGATGACATAGGCGACTTGATGGAGGACTCCGTGGCCATCAGCCGGCGTGCACGTTTAGCACACTGGTGTAAACAGGTAATAAATGAAGGGTGCCAAAAAGGGAATTTGTTCAATGAATTACGTGATGCATTGGTAAATATACTTTCATGCATTAGGGATCAAAGTGGGGAGGAAAATGTAGTGGAAGGTGATGCGGAAGAGATAATTAAAGGCCCTAACAAAAATGGAAGTCTTGAGGCAAAGACCACAAGGAAGTCTAAGCGTTGCAGGTATTGTCGTAAAGAAGGTCATAATATAACTACGTTTCCTACAAGGAAGATGGTTGAGAAGACTCCTCAATATAATGAAGAAGAAGACTACTCATCTTTAGATGATGGGAGTGATGATTATATTCACACTCAATGGTCTGTGATGAAGACGTAAGTATAATAAATTTGATAAGTATATTTTGTTATGCATAATAGTGTATGTTAGCTAATTATACTTTGTGTGTGGTAATTTTGATATAGAAAAATTTAGAATCCTCATCATGTTATGAAGAGAGTGGTGATGAGGTTGATTTCTCAATGGGATTTGATTCTGAAGGTTCG